>ML780881.1:390552-430323 GCA_009831015.1 Picea engelmannii | reverse complement strand
CCCCCAGTAATTCAACAATTGGTATTAGAGCAGGTTCCTTCATAAATCAGTTTAACCATTGAAAGGTAGATCATGGAGAGAAACAATATGTATAAAAATGGAATACCACAATTTGATGGACAAAACTATCCATTCTGGAATAGAAGGATGAAAACATATGTACAAGCACATGGATTTGTGGTTTGGCAATCAATTGTATATGGGTACAAAGAGCCAGTAGTTCCGCCAACAAATGACAACGGAAAGAAAATCAGTCTAAATAATTCAAAAGCCACAAATTCACTTTTGAATGGTCTTTGTGATTCGATATATACCAAATTTATACATGGTAGCTCTGCTAAAGAGATTTGGGACAAAATTCAAAATATTTATGAAGGAGATTCAAAAGTAAAAGCATAAAAACTTCAAATTTATAGAGGTCAATTTGAACAGATAAAGATGAAGGAAGATGAGAAAATTGCAGCTTACTTCTTACAAGTTGATGAAATAGTGAATTCAATCATAGGATTGGGAGAATAAGTTGATGAATATTTAATTGTTCAAAAGGTACTAAGATCTCTTCCAATGAGATTTGATCCTAAGATCTCAACACTAGAAGAAATAATATATTTAGACTTAATAAGCATGTATGGACTACATGTAATCTTCACAGCCTATGAAATAAGAATTGAATAGGAAAATCCAGGTATAAAAGAAGAAGCATTGAAAGCATCCAAAAGCTGATCCAGATGGATATTGGTGGCCACCCACCTTTTCCAACTGGCTCAAAACAGTTTTCTGACATTTTTGGCAATTTACTATTTTTAGCAGTTTTTACTTCCAAGTCCATTTTGAGGGCCTAAATGAATCTCCTTGACAATACCTTTCCAACGGGATATCACATGCCTAAAACGGAGATCGTATGAAAAAGTTACGACCCCGGGAAGTTGATGTACTAGCTTACCCAAACGGGGCCCACATGACTTTTGGCGTTTCATGTCCTAGGGTTAGGTTTTTGGATGTCTAGGGTTTTTGGCATTCTTTATTATTGTAAAAAGACCTTCATAGCTTCATTGTAACCTTCTTCTTGCGAATGCACGCTGTCGTCACATCTCTTCTCAGAGATAAGCCGCCACCATTCCAGCAAGCTTGTTTCTGCTGCATTTTACAGTTTCATCTTATTTCGTTATTGAATAGAAAACCATTTTTATTGTATCTCTGTTATTTTGTGTTAAGAAACTGTTAATAATCTGTATTCATTTCATTCTGCTCATAAAATCGGAATCAAAAGGTCAAAGCAAAATGGAAAGCAAAAGGAAAAATAATATAGCAACAGCAGTGACATCTCAGAAGATGATGAAGAAGTGGCCAACTTTGTCAGAAGATTGAAAAAGGGAACCAACAACATATATAAAGGTAATCTTCCATTGATTTTTTTTAATTGTGATGGTATTGATCATTTTTCTAACAAATTCCATCTCAATAAAAATAAAAGCCATGAAGAGGATGATTCAAACAACAAAGAAACATATAAAGTAAAAAGGAACCAAAAAGAAAGTCTTCAAGAAAAACATTTGCACCAAAGAAGACTACTCTTCATTAGAAAAAGATGAATTCACTGAAAGTGAGACATGAAGCATTCTATTCACGGAAATAAAAGACTCTGATAAAGAAGACACAGAAGAGGAGTATGAAGAAGAAGAAGTTGACTAAAAAGAAGAATTGTTGAGTGATATAGAAGTTATAAAAAAAGAAACTCCAGGCAGAACTAGACAAGAAAGAAGACATTCAAAACTCAAACTTTGAAGAACTAGAACATATAATCACTAAATTAAAGGTTCAAATAGAACAAGACAAAAGAATCGAAGAAGAACTCAAAGAGCGGCTGGAAGAAAAAGACAGGATCATTGGAAATTTGGAAGCAGAGGTTGTTACATTGAGAAAAGACCTTCAACAGAAGAATATGCAGAACAGTTCAAAGGTTTTGGATAATATTATCAACATTCAAAGGCCACATCATGACAAATTCAAGATAGGATATAATCAGACAAAAAGAGGCCCAAACTCCAAAACCACAGATAAAGAAACACAACCAAGAAGCTATGCAGAAACAGATAGAGGAGACAAGAAGTTTTACAGGGAAGATCACATGGACACTCCTCCACCTAGAAGAGTCATATATAAAAATTAGAGACATTCATAAACAAACGGGCCTTAGGATGAACAAGGATTCATAATAGTAACACCTTTCAGAAGATCTTCAACTCCCACGTATCAAACTATATTTTTTGTTTTATTTTATGCATGTAATAATTTTGGACATAAAGTTGTAAATTGCAAAGATGATAGCAGGAACAAAAATAAATTTGAATTTCATGCACAAAATGGTTATCCAATAAGGCCTAATGAAACACAAAGAAGAAGCTACAACATGTTTGAATCATTGAGCACTGAAGTGGAATGCTACAAATGAAACAACTTTGGACACATGGCCAAAGATTGTAGAATGGTAGTCCCTCCTAGATAATCACAATAGAATAACAACATTCATAGACAAGGACCTCAACCAATAGAGAATATGGATAAGAAAGAAGGATCGGTTTAACAATGAAGAATGCACACTCGATCTACAAGCTAAACACAAAAAATGTGGTTGGTATGTTGACAGTGGCTGCTCAAAACACATGACAGGTGATGAAGACAAGTTTCTTACATTAATAAAGGAAAGAGATGGATGAGTCTCTTTTGGAAATGATGAATCAACTAGAATCATTGGAAAAGGCACAGTCAGAATTAGAAACAAGAATACCAAGGAAAAAAATGTTCTACTAGTGGAAGATATGAAGCATAATATTCTAAGTGTAAGTCAAATGTGTGACCAAGGTCATAAACTTATGTTTGATTCATAGAAGTTTGAGATAAGAAAAGCAAGTTCAAGAAAATTGATTGCAACAACTGCAATAACTTCAAGCAACATATATGTATTAAGTGAAATTGTAAATAAAAAGTGTTTTCTAGGAAAGGAAGATGAAGGTTGGTTATGGAAATGAAGAATGGGTCACATAAACTTCGATAACCTCAACAAATTCCGCAAAAAGGAATCAATCATAGAAATTCCCCAGATCACGAAACCAACCAACACATTATGCAAGCATTGTCAACGAGGAGAGAAAACAAAGACCAAGTTCAAATTAAAGGAATACTCAACGACAAGACCACTATAAATTGTGCATATTGATCTAGTTGAACCAACAAGAACAAAGGGTTTAAAAGATGAGAAATATTTATACAAGAATCACTATAGTTTTCTTTCTCAGGAATAAGTCAGAAGCATTTGAAAACTTCAAGGTTTACAAGGAAATAGTTGAAAATGAAATGGATTCAAAAATCAAATGTTTGAGTTCTGATAATGGAGGAGAGTTTACTTCAAAGAAATTTATGGATTTCTGCAGCAAGAATGGAATAAAAAGGAAATTATTCATTGCCAGGACACCTCAACAAAATGGAGTTGGTGAAAGAAAGAACGGGACAATACAGGAAATGGCTTGAAAAATTTTAATGGATTCTAAATTAACAGATGTTTTTTGGACACATGCAATGCATACAGTAGTTCACATTCAAAACAGAGTAATTCTTAGAAACAACGGTGAAAAAACTCCCTACGAGCTATGGAAAGGAATACTAACAAATGTGAAGCACTTTAGAGTGTTCGGAAGCAAATGCTACATCGAATATGGAAGAATGGGAATGTTTGACTTGCTGATGGTTGGACAACATCGGGAATACATTCTTCAATATATATATATATATATATATATATATATATATATATATATATATGACAGTATTTATAATACAACGTATAAATATACTTAGTAAATAAATAGTTACTTATTATCCAAGTGACACATCCTTTCATGGATGGTCACCATATGTTCTATATATATGAAACTCTCTTCATTGTAATAACATCAATCTAATATAATCATTTATATTTTATCATTTTCTATTGTACTCATGTCTTTGTGCATGGTTATTCTTCTTGTGATCTTGGTTATTACTGTTGCTATTGTTCATGGTTTATGCTTCAATTCAAGTAAATTTATAAAGAACCTGAATGTAATTGAACAACTTTAAAATCCAACATGGTATCAGAGCAGCATTCTTGAAAGAAGACTATTGCACATGCATTGACTTTCTACAACAACTCATCGTACCTTTCCTGCAATTCATTGTTTTGTTGCAACTGCAACTCAGATTAAAAATTTTGCGCTCTTCCAACAACCATGGTGAACTGTATTTTGGTGGAAGATAGGCTTGATGGAACAACCAACTTCAGTTCTTGGAAATCTAGATTTCTCATCACTTTAGAAGAGAGTGAACTAATGAAGTGCGTTGAAGAAGTTGTACCAGAATCAACTAATGATGCAGAAAAATCTCAATGGAGGAAGAATGATGCAAAAGCAAGAAAAATCATCATCTATTCTATGAGAGACCATTTAATCCCTCACATCTCCAACTTGAAGACAACTAAGAAGATGTACGACACCTTGAAGAATTTTTTTAAGAGTAACAACACCAACAGAGCACTTGTCTTGAGACACCAGATTCAAAATCTCAAGATGATGAAGTTTGATATAGTTGCCACCTTCTTCATGAATATTTCAGAGACCAGAGGTCAGTTGGGTGCTATTGGTGAAACCATCTTTGATAGAGAACTTGTCATGATTACCCTTAATGGTATTCCAAGCCATTGGGAGCCATTCATTCAAAGTATCAGTGGGCGATCCAAATTTCCCAAGTTTGATCGTTTATGGGCAAATTGTACTCAAGAGGAGACCAGACTTGCAGCTAGAGGCATGCAATGTTCCCATCATGATGAAAATCAATCCCTTGCCACTCATGCAAGGAAAAGAAAAGGAAAAATAAGAGGTTTCGGCAAAACCTTTAAAGGAAGGAAGTCAGCACCAACTTCTGAGCACAAAAAGAAGGACATGTCAAAGGTTCAGTGCTTCAAATGTGACAAGTATGGCCACTATGTGAAAAATTGTCCTACATGGAAGAAAGGAAAGCAACATGATTCCACTGCTAATGTTGATTTAGAACCACCTCAGAGGAAGTCAAGGAATGCAAGCATGAGCAATGAAGAGTTCTTCTTCATTTCATCCCTCTCAAGTATGGTTCCTACTAGTAATGATGTTTGGTTGATTGATAGTGGTGCTTCCAGACATATGTCTAGATACAGAGAGCACCTTACAGATCTAGTAGAGAAAGAATCTTGTTTGCATGTTTTACTTGGTGATTATTCCAGATATACTGTGAAGAGAGTTGGATCCACCTCCTTACAATTGGATTCTGGCACCCCACTCCATTTGAGCGATGTATTATTTGTACTTGGGATGAGAAGGAACCTTGTCTCTATTTCATCCTTAGAGAAAAAAGGCTACAAGGTTGATTTCTCTTATGGAAAAGTTCCTACATGGATCAAGAAATCTAGTATGGATTCTTCCCAAGTGATTGGTGTTCGAGAGGACAGATTGTACAGATTGACTGTTTGACCAGTTCAAGCCTTAATAAATGATTCTATTAGTTTGAGTGAACTATGGCATAGGAGACTTGATCATTTAAATTATAGAGCTATTCCCTCTCTGGGGAAGATGGTGACAGGACTTCCAAAGATCCATGTTGAACACAATGGAATTTATAGAGGTTGTGCTCTTGGAAAGAATTCCAAGGGGTCCTTTCCAAGAAGCGACAACAGATCCAAGGGGATCTTAGACTTGGTTCATACAAATTTATGTGGACCCATGACAGTTAATTCCTTAAGTGGATACCTATACTATGTGATCTTCATTGATGACCACTCTCAGAAGACTTGGATTTACTTATTGAAGACCAAGGATGGAGTCCTTGCTAGATTTCAGGAGTACAAAGAACAGGTCAAAAACCTGACCAGAAAGAAGATTAAAGTGATGAGATCAGATAATGGAGGAGAATACATCCCTAGGATTTCAGTGATTTCTACATTGAGGCAGGGATCAAGAGGGAGTACACTCTTCCTTACAACCCTCAAAAAAATGGGGTTGTAGAGAGGAAGAATGGATCTATTATTGAGGCAGTCAAGGAAATGATTCATGATCAACATTTACCTATGTTTTTGTGGGCAGAAGCATCCATAACTCCAGTATATGTTCAGAACAGAATTCCTCATAATACTTTAAGGAACATGACTCCCAAGGAGGCCTTCACTGGAGTGAAGCCTGAGGTTGGAAAATTAGGGATATTTGGGTGTCCAGTATACATTCATATACCCAAAGAGAAAAGGACCAAGATAGACCCTTCACGAAGAAAGGGTACATTTGTGGGGTACAGTGAGTCTTCGAAGGCATACCGGATCTACATCCCTAGTCAAAGACAGATTGAGGTGAGCAGAGATGTTACATTTGAGGAGGAGGTAGCCTTCATGAGATCTAGAGGATATCACATGGATATTTATAGTGAGAAAGAAGAAGAGATGGTTCCTTCTCCCCCTCACCCTCCAACAGTTCAGAGGGAGACAATTGAGCCTATTGATCCCATTCATCCTGTACCTCCAGTTGATGTTCCGAGAGATATTGTAGTAGGTCAGAAGAGACCTACATGGGCTCGTCAGACTCTGTAGGAAGCAGAAGGACATGTAGCTCCTCATGGTACCTTCTGAGAGAGAAAGATACCTCAGAGATATTCATGCTATACCGCAGCTATGAGCCACATCATTTATTTTGAGCCTCCATGTTATGAGGAGGCATCTAGTCAACCAGTATGGAGAGATGCCATGATGGAGGAGTATCAATCCATCATGAAGAATGATGTGTGGGATATTGTTCCGAGACCTAAAAGGAAGTTTGTAGTGACTTCCAAATGGATCTATAAGATCAAACATACAACTGACGGAAGCATTGAGAAACACAAAGCAAGATTTGTTGCTAGAGGATTCTCTCAGGTGGAGGGAATAGATTATGAGGAGACATTTGCTACTGTTGCTCGATACACTTCTATCCGGACGATTATTTCCCTCGCAGCATCCATGGGTTGGAAACTACATCAGATGGATGTGAAGATAGCCTTTCTCAATGGAGAGATTGAGGAATAAATATACATCGAGCAGCCAGATGGTTTCGTCATACATGAGAAGGAGTCTCATGTGTGTAGGTTGAAGAAGTCCTTGTATGGACTCAAGCAGACACCTCGAGCTTGGTATGTGAGGATTGATGGACACATGATGAGTTTGGGCTTTAGCAAAAGTGTTGTTGATCCCAACCTATACTACAAGACTGTTAACGGTGAGGCCTTGATTCTGGTCCTCTACGTTGATGACTTATTCCTCACCAGTACAGAGAGCCTTATTATTGAATGCAAGTATGCGTTGGCCTCTGAGTTCAAGATGAAGGAACTTGGTATGATGCATTACTTCTTGGGACTAGAGGTGTGGAAAAGAACTGATGAGATCTTCCTAAGTCAGGGGAAGTACGCAGTTGAGATATTGAAAAAGTTTGGGATGCTAAACTGTAAACCCATGGCTACACCAATGGTGATGAATCTGAAGAAACTATGTGTGTCTTCTTCTAATTCTAAAGAGATTGATCTGGCCCCATACAAACAACTGATTGGATCATTGATGTATCTGGTTAACACGAGACCATATATTTTCTATGCAATGAGTGCACTTTTCCAATTTATGAGCCAACCGATACAAACATAATGGATTGTTGTGAAGCATGTGTTGAGATACCTGTGAGGAACAATTGGACATGGTCTGAGGTATAATTCTAGTATTGACATGAGATTGTAGGGATATATTGACTTTGATTGGGCAGGGAGCACAGTAGACAGCAAGAGCACCTCTGGGTGTTGCTTCACTTTGGTATCTTCCATGGTTTCCTAGTGTAGCATAAAACAAACTTTTGTGGCCTTGAGTACTGCAGAAGCAGAGTACATTGCATTAAGTGTGGAAGTCCGTGAAGCAGTGTAGCTTCGCAAGCTCCTTGCAAATTTATTTGGACATGTGCTAGATTCCACCGTTAGTCATTGTGATAACCAGAGCTATGTGAAGCTCTCAAATAATCCAATGTTTCATGACAAATCGAAACACATTGAGATCAAGTACCATTACATCCAAGACATGGTGCAAAGGAAGGTCATATTGGTGCAATACCTTCCTACAGATGAGTAGGTTTCTGATGTTCTTACCAAACCCCTTACCAAGACAAAGTTCGAGTACTTCCATGACAGAGTTGGTGTGGTAGAGAATGTCTCCCTCACTGAAAGGGAGTGTTTATTTTTGCAGCTTCCTGAAACATTCTCCAGATCGTACTCCTCTGTGACTGAAGTGAATTGATCTGTGATGATACTTATCCGAGAAGGGATAAGTGATTTTGGGATTATAGCCCAACATCCCATGTGGAGAGCACATGAGGACATGTCAAGGGAATTGACCCTTGACGTCACACACTATGGGAGTTGACCCTAGTGTTTCTAAAGGGTGTAGCCTCTAGAAGTCCACATGGGAGTGCCATGTGTGACAAACATTCTCTGGATCGTACTCCTATGTGAATTGAGTTGAGTTGATCTGTGAGGACACTTATTCAAGAAGGGATAAGTGGGACACTTATTTGAGAAGGGATAAGTGCATTTGGGCTTATAACCCAACATCTCATGTGGAGAGCACATGAGGACATGTCAAGGGAGTTGACCCTTTACATCACACATTATGGGAGTTGACCATAGTGTTTATAGAGGGTGTAGCCTCTAGAAGTCCACATGGAAGTGCCATGTGTGGAAAACCTTTTTCTACTATGGTGGTTGTGTACTACTAGAAAAGACTATGTGTCTCTGGATAGTACTTGTGTACTACTATGGAAAGATACTTCCTTAGCTAAGAGGGAGTGTTGATGTTTCAGCATCGGGCATAACTTCTCCTAGATTGGGCTGGAAACCAAGGGAGATAGGATACATTTATCATAAAGTTTCGCTTGTGATAAATGGGCCCAGACGTAGTCCTTCCTTGATCATGACAAGGAATAATATGGACTCGAGGTGCTTGAGGTGTTTTCCAAGTGTCAGTTAGCATCATGCTAACATTCACTCATGGGGGTGTACCTATGGTGAACAACCTTGGTTGAGAATGTCTCCCTCATTGAGAGGGAGTGTTGATGTTTGGACAACATTGGGAATACATTCTTCAAGATATATATATATATATATAATATGACATAGTATTTATAATACAACGTATAAATATACTTGGTAAACAAATAGTTACTTATTATCCAAGTGACACATCCTTTCATGGATGGTCACCATATGTTCTATATATATTAAACTCTCATCATTGTAATAACATCAATCTAATATAATCATTTCTATTTTAGCATTTTCTATTGTACTCGTGTCTCTGTGCATGGTTATTCTTCTTGTGATCTTGGTTATCACTGTTGCTATTTTTCATGGTTTATGCTTCAGTTCAAGTAAATTTATAAAGAAACTGAATGTAATTGAACAACTTTAAAATCCAACATGAATTTTGTGTGGAAAAAGGCATACTTGTCGGTTACTCAAGTAAAAGGAAAGCATACAAGTGTTATAATCTAAGTCTCAACAAAGTTGTGGAAATCATCAATGTAACAGTTGATGAAACAGGTGGACGAAAATTGAAGGAAGAAGAAAAGGAATTAGTGGATCAGGATTACGAAGAAAAAAAAATGATGAAGAAGCAACATAAGGATAATATGAAGAAGATCAAACAGAATTAGAAGAGAAAGTTCATCAAGTGCCTCCAAAGACACCTAGAAAACATGTATAGAAGAATCATCCTTTAGATCAGATTATCGGTAACAAGGATGCAAGAGTTGAGATTAGAAGAAGAATTTGTTCACTAGAACAACTGCACCTAGCACTCTTATCTACGATTGAACCAAAACGTTTTGAAGAGGCCAGGAAGGATGAGTTATGGAAAAAGGCCATGAATTAATAATTGGATCAAATAGAGAAGAATGACACTTGAGAAAAGGTACAAGAATGTGATTAGCAAAAAGTGGGCCTTCAAAAATAAATTGAATGAAGATGGACATGTTACAAGGAAAAAATCTAGATTGGTATGTAAAGGATATGCACAGGTTGAAGGGATAGACTTTGAAGAGACATTTTCCCCAGTTTCTAGAATGGAATCAATCTAATTTATCTTATCTTATGCATGCTCCAAGAATATTAAATTGTATCAAATGGACGTGAAATCAGTCTTTATGAATGGGGAACTTGAAGAAGAAGTCTACATTGAACAACCAGAAGGATTTCAGCTGTCAAAAAATGAATATTATGTCTACGGGTTGAAGAAGGACGTGTATGGTCTAAAACAAGCTCCTAGAGCATGGTACTCTAGACTAGATAGATATCTACAACAAGCATGGTTCAGAAAAGGAAGTGCAAAAAACAACCTCTGCATCAAGGTAACTCAAGATAGTATTTTATTAATTGAAATTTATGTTGATGGTATTATTTTTGGAAGTGATGATGACATGTTAAGCCAGAAATTTGCAAAGGATATGCAGAATGAATTTGAAATTTCATTACTTGGAGAACTATTCTTATTTCTAGGTCTTCATATATGTCAAAGCAACCAAGGCATTTTTATTTCTCAAACTAAGTATATCAGAGAAATTCTAAAGAGGTTCGGAATGGAAGATTGAAAACCAGTTAACAATCCCATGCAAACCAGTTGTAAGTTGAGAAAAGATGATGATTCAAATTCTACAGACCAGAGGTAGTACAGGTCAATGATTGGTAGCTTACTATATGTGACAACATTCATACCATACGTAATGCAGGCAGTTGGACAGGTGGCACAATTTCAAGTAGCACCAAAGGAATCACATGTTTTAGTAGTGAAGAGTATTTTCATATATCTCAAGGGCACATAAGAGTTTGGATTATGGTATCCAAAAGGAAAATATCTATCACTTATTTCCTACACAGATGTAGATTGGGTAGGTTGCATTGATGACCGACGAAGCACTAGTGGAGCAACATTCTACTTGGGTGAGTGTTTGGTATCTTGGCTAAGAAAGAAACAATCATCAGTATCATTGTCTACAGCTAAAGCAGAGTATATTGCAGCAGCAACATGTTTTACACAAGTTCTATGGATGAAACAAACTTTGAAAGATATACAGGTTGAGTATGATGAGCCCATTCCTATATATCGTGATAATACAAGAACTATAAGTATCTCAAAGAATCCAATGATGCAGTCCAAGACAAAGCACATTCCAATAAAGTATCACTTTCTATAGGAACAAGTTGCAGAGAAGAACATCAAAGTTGAATATGTGGGGACAAAGGAACAGGTTGCATATATCTTCACAAAACCGCTTCCAAGGGAATCATTTGAGTATCTTCACCAGAGACTTGGAGTAATTTCTACTCCCAAATGAATGTTTTTCAATTTTTATTTTATATGTCTTGGATTTACACAAGGAATCACCATACAAAGGATAGTTCAGGTTGGGGGAACAGGTTCAAGAAGAGTTCATTTAGGGGGAGCAACCCCAAGTACAGTTCAGTTAAGGGGAGCAAACTCGGATAGGAAGTTACCTATTTCATTAATGTTAAAGGGGGAGATATTCACCAAATGTAGGTCATAGACATAGATTCTTGGAAAGAGAGAACAAAGGCATGTTTCAAGGGGGAGCGATGGTCACAGGGGGAGCATAAGCGATATGACTTCAGAATTACATCAAAGTGTTTCCATCAATGCCAAAGGAGGATATTGTTGATTAATTGGGTTGGTTTTCATTGATGTAAACCCTTGAAGGAAGTCTAGTACAAAATTTTGGTAGCCCCAATAGTATTGTTAAGGGACTTCAATTTTATTTATGTATAACGGTATGAAGTTTAATATATTTGCAGGTAATACTATTCTATATGGATAGTACATTTCATTCCATTTTCGATGATATGTGGAATGCCACATAACTCCTCGCGGTTAGAGAGTTATGGCCTTGTGAAGTTGGAGAACCCTCATGAGTTATCTAGAAGTTAAAAGAAGTCAAAATTATTCTAGAAGCTCCTAGAAGAAGTTGACTAGTCAAGTGAGTAAAACTAGGATTTAATCATAGGTTAAGTTGTTGCAATAAGAAAATAATTATAAATAAATTAGTTTCAACTAGAAGTGGATAATTTACTATTTGTAGAAAAGTGGGTTAGAAGTGGACAAGTGGTTAGAAGTGGGTTACCCCTAAAAGATGGAAATTGGAT
The DNA here is from genome assembly GCA_009831015.1 of Picea engelmannii. Classification (NCBI taxonomy): domain Eukaryota; kingdom Viridiplantae; phylum Streptophyta; class Pinopsida; order Pinales; family Pinaceae; genus Picea; species Picea engelmannii. Next base: position 418,053 of record ML780881.1, on the reverse strand, counting down.
TAAGTTGGTTAGAAGGTAACCCCTTGAGGAAGCTACATGGAAGTATAAATAAGAGAGAAACGCTCTCCTACTAGCACCTATATTGAGCACATTGAATATATATTATTGTGTAAGGTTTATTTCATGTACTCATTGATATATTTGAAGTTGCACAAGTTTGAGGTAGCACGAAGGGTTGGCGGAGAAAGTTTCGGAATTATAGAAATTGTTGAATAAAAACCCTAATTTTTTAGGTGTACACAAGATTTAGTGGAGCAGGGCGCATATGTATGAGGGATAGAATTATATTAGGTGCGCACATGAATGAAAAGCCTTAGAAACTTGAGAATATGAAGATGGCAGGTCTTTAGAGTCCTAATGCAAGATCCTAGGAAGGTCTACAGTGATTAGGTATATCAAATCTATCTACTGGTTCAAAAGGTATGTCTTATTTCTATGAGTAGTTGGATTTTGTTGTATACATGAGAAATAGTTATGGAGGTTTGAGGATTTTCCCTAGAGAGATTAGTGGCTACATGGGACCTTCTCTATAAGTCATATCTACAGAAATATAGTGTTGATATAATCAATATTTATCATTGATGTATCTTGTCAGTGTTGAGGCACATCTTGTATTTCTTGGCATTTGGTTAAGGGTTCTTGTGATACATGGTTGAGAGATTTTATTTTTGAAGTGGTTGATGTATTGAGAGGTTGAAAATCAAAAAGTGTTTAATGTGTAGTTCATGTGAGGGTTATTATACTTGTTCATGATTACACACACTTATATGGTACATGACTAGAGAGAGATATAGATGTTTTTGGTAAAGGATATGTATGAGGATGTATGCACATGGTACAGTTACAATATGGACACAGTGATAGGTTGCAAATTGATGTGAAATAGGTTGCAGCGGGTCATAATTTTTTAGAAGAGAGAAAACCCTAGTTATTAGAAGGCACACACAGTCTACATAATAGATTGGTCGCATACATACGCAAGCTACAATATAGATAGGGTGTGTACATACGTGTGATGCAGAAAAGATAGGTCACATATCTATGGTTTTTGGTTGGTACGGGCTCATTTCAGGTATAGGTTGATTACAGGGAAGTGGTACATGTTGGCTACAGGTGAGTGGTACAGGTTGGTATAGGTTTACAATGGTATATATCTCATAGTGACAATGTGGCAATGGTTTCTTCATTTGACACTTATATTTCAGGGCAGTGTGACGGGGCAAGGATAGGTGATTGTAGCCTCCTTTTGGTTGTAGCCAGAGAACATAGGGGGTTGTAGCCTCCTTCTAGTTGTAGCCATAGAATTGGGGAGTTGTAGCTTCCCTCGAGTTCTATCCTAAAAAATATAGGGGGTCAGAGCCTCCTTCCAATTGCATCTGGAGAACAAAGGAAGTTGGTGCTTCCAATGAATGTAATTCTTAAATACATATAATAAAAAGAATAACGTGGTTTTCTCCCGCATTGGGTTTCCACGTAAAAATATTGGTGTACTCTATATGTGTATGATTGTTCATTTTTTCATGGTTTATTTACTCTGCATTTATTGTATGATAATTCTATATTGATCACAAAGATAAATGACACTTGCATACTGTGGTTAAAAAGGTTTAAAAATATCCATTACTGATTCACCCCCCCCCTCTCAGTAATCAACCACTCTCTGCGTGAGACAATGAATTGAAGATCTAAGTATCTTGAGAACTGATATGTTATATCTAAGATGTATGAAGTCTTTTGTACTGCTACTACTAATGAAATGGTGTGATTTGGGGCCTCAAAAATTTATTTTATGTTTGACTATATATTATATGCATGGATTTGTAGATCTATGAGGTATTTGCTTAGTGTTTTCATCTTTATGCTTGAATGCTATCAAAATATGGATTTAATGGGTAAAGTAATGGATTTTCATAGTATAAAATTAGATCTAGTTTGATATATTTTATAACTCCATTCATCATACAAGTATCGGCTATGCTTCGAGTGAAACCTCCTTCCCTTGTGGAAGGTTGAAAATGGCAGCGTACATAAACTACAACTAAATCTTTTTGTTGTTAATTTTCAAGCACCCTAGTCTCAATTTTATGCCAAAAAATGGTTTCATTGCTAGGAGTGAGCTTTAGGGGGAGTTTTTAGAGGATTCCTCGTCGGATCTACAAGTATGATGATGAAAAATGGTGGGAAAGGAAGTGTGATGCATTCATCAAATAGGAGGTCGAGTTGCGGAAAAAGAGTTTTAGTTTTGTGAAGGATACTATTTTCTATTCAGATCTTGCTAGTGACCAATACTAGATCTTTTGGGTTAAATTCCCTGGGGATTTTTTTCAATGGTTAGATTGGTTGCAAGAAGCTCTAGAGTACAAAGATCGGGTAAAAAATATCTATAATAAGACCACTAAGAGTCTAGCCTCCCTCCATCATCTATATCATCATATCTCATGAAGTATAGGATTATAGGTGAAAAATACTCTTGATGGGTATATTATCAAGTTTGTCGTAGACAATTACCAAGCCTTTTCAAAAGTAGAAGTTATATTTAAAGATAGAGCCAGAGGAATACTATTGTGGGAAATACCTGTATGGATCAAGGTCCTCTTGATAGAATAAGGATTGTTTCTTGTTCCTTCAAGTGACATGGAAGCATAAACACCTGGGCTCAGGGGAATGTGATTTCTAGGAGAGTTCATGAGGTAAGATACCAATAAGTTTTCTTTGAGATATGGGGGTTTGTCAAGAGAAGAGTGCAAGAGATGAACAATCTCTGAGGAGGGTTGCCATCATTGAAAAATGGTGGAAAAACCAAATGAAGACAATGATGAAGTGAATTGATCAATTGTGAAAGGAGGACAGATCATATGGTGGTAATAAAGAAATGCTATAATATTTGTGGAAATTGTAGAGACAAGGGATACTGACCAGTCAATGGTTGAAAGAGAGAAGTCGGTTGAGAGCTGAAGATTCCAAATGTAGCAGACAATATGAAGAGTGCTCATAGGAGGTAGATGAAATAGTAGGGGTATATGTTGTTGGTCCTAAGGTCCGCACCTGACTGCTAAAGGGAAGATCTAGGCCACCTCAGTTGTTGGAATTCTTGTTTTTTTATGAATTAAGTTTGTTTGTTTGGATGGTCAGTTGATAGATGGGCTTTCAAGGAACACACACAATCTTGAATTCACAATGTTACTCATGCACATGCATTCAAGCAAAATTAATGCAAATCAAGCATCGAAAAATAATACTAAAGCAATGAACGAGTCAAGCTCCTAATCAAAGGAGAACTAGACTTAAAAGAATCGACAACACATTCAAATTTGAAGAGTAATTCAACTTTGGAATCAGGATTTATTGTAACTTGAAAATAGTCCTTTTGTAAGTTTAATTGTCTTTTTGAAATCAAGTTGAGTGTAATTGAATTTGTCATAAGGTGCATTTTTTATTGACCCCGACACCCACAAATTGCTTGTGTCATTTTATTCTTGAGTCTATAGGTTGAGTGGTTGAAACTCAAATCATTGTAAACATCAAGTTTTTGGGTGCATTTTCGGTAGTATCTGACACCCTCAACTTCTTGGAAGAAAGCAATAAAATTTCAAGCGAGCAAGTACAAGGGAGCGCGTTCAAATGGAGTGAAGTCTAGAATTATTAGAGTTTCTGAACACTCTAATAAACACAATTGAAGAAAACAAAGTGATATTGAACAAAGAAAATCTTCAATCAGTGCTAACTTGTTTGCAAGTGATGCAAGGTAAAGCTATACTTATTCAATCTCAATCCCATCTATTGAATGATGAGTTGATAGATCTCAAAAATCGACAACCAATGAAGTGTTCTGAACTATTTTTTGTTCAGCACAACCCTCTCTATGATGATGATGATGATGATGTTTTTTATCAACAGTCAGTGAAGGAGCAACTCAGTAAGACAACTCTAGATGCAGAAAAATATGAAGTTATTCATGAACCTACATTTCAAGATTTTTCTTTTGAGTTTAGTGAAGAAAACCTTTCAATGTTGCAACAACATGTGGTAAATCCACTTCCATGGATGTCAAAGCAACAAGTTCAAAATAATCTTTCCAAGCCCATCATCAGACCTTGGGAAGAAATAATTTACAACAAGAATATAATAGGACTTGGATATGACAAGGAAGTTACCTTTCATTTTCCTAATTATTCTAGACCAATCCAGTTCCAAAGTGCTAGATTCCTTCAAGAAGATTCACTTTCACCTGTTCTAGTTCAACATCATAATGTGAAGTGCCAACATTGTAATCGAGTTGGTCACATGGAGAATCAGTTTTTTGATCTCCATCCTTTCCATCATTGTGGCAAGAATAACCATTCTTCATACAGATGTTAAACACTGAAGAAACCTACAAGATTGGAGATTCACTATCAATGGATCGATCCTTGGAAATGGTCATCAACAATCAAGAGATTATATAATTCTTACCATAGAATTCAATCTTGAGTAAATACCAATCTTGCAGCACATAACATTTTTGTACCTTGAACATAATTGGTTCCCTTATGGTGTAGCTTTCGAACATGGCCCTCACGTGATGAGATAACATGTGGTTTTTTCCGCATGCCCACTTCATGTTGTACACAAATGGAATAAGTATGACACTCTCTTAATCCTATAAGGGGGAGTAAAATGATGTAACTCTTTTGTACCTTAAGGGTGGGAGTTCAAAATTCCAGTGAAGATGGTTCGTGAAACCACTAGTGGTCTCTCCTTTCAGCTAAAAAAGGGGGGAATTGATGATGGAATTGGTTTTCAGACTAAAAGTTTAGACAACAAGTATGTCAGGTGGGCATGAAATTTTCCAAATGGGCAACTGTGGTCTGTAGATGACAGACTTTAGCAGAATTATGGTTCAATAATTTTAAGTTGAATCATACATAATTGGGATTTTGATTTTGATTTTGAGAGCAATGATGTGGATGTTTGGTTCACATAGATGGTCATTCGACCTAGTAGAGGGCAAGAGGATCATTCTGCATTGAATCTTTGCATTTGATTGATTTGTCAAGAATTTTCATGGATGTGTCAGACTAGAAGCTAGTTCACTTATCTTGGTACACTCTCATCGTATTGGATTTTACATTAAGTGAACAAATTGCATGCATCCTGGCTCACATGATTACATAGTGAGATTTTCCAGAGATGGCAGACTTTGGCAGGATTATGGCTCAATGACTTGCAATTGAATCATACACATTATACATTGGGATGTTGTTGGAAACATAAAAGTGTAAATATTGGTTAGTGGTTATCCAAAAACCATCAGATACATGGTATCAATTGGTCAGTGGTTATCCCAAACCACAAATTTGGAGAGCACTTTCAGTGATACACTGATAGTAGAGTGGTGATACTGCATGTTCACCAATTAGCATAAGTCATTAGATTATTTTAGCTCAAATACTTGGAAAAATGATTGAATTGACAAGTAATCAGGAAATTTTGAGATATTGCAGATGTTCACTTCCATATCTCAGCTCTTTTCCAGTTCATTTCAAATGAACCATTCAACATCTAGATTGGTGGTTTTTCAAACAGTTCTTCATTGAGGCTCAACATAGGATTTTCAGTATGAAGACTTGGAATTGATACCATTTTATGCTTTATTGTTGGTATTATTGATAGGACTTGTGATTGAGGGGGGGAATGTTATCCTATGGCTTACCTTAATCAATCACTAATTCTAGTTGTCACCTATATTTGTATTATTCATTTAGGATATTAGTAATATATCCTCAAGTGATGACTAATGAGTTAGTTAACATTGTCTATCCTAGTCATCATGCATTATTTTAGGATCTAGAGAAAATCTCTCTATGAGGTGGCATCACCCATTGTACTATAAATATGTACCACTGGTTTGAATATATTAGAGTTGGCTAGTGAGACTTTTCCACCATCTTGTTTTTCATGTCTATATTTTATCAATTTTGAAAGAGAAGTTAAGTATTGATCCTCTTTTGACATATCCTAACTGGTACATTGAATTCCTTGTTCACATTGATGCTTCAAGTATTTCTCTGGGTGTTGTTCTTGTGCAACCTAGTTAATGTAATCTAGATCATCCTATTTGCTTTACCAGTAGAAAGTTATTTCAGGATGAGTGCAACTATACCACTACAAAAAGAACAAATTTACCGACATAACGATAAATGTGACCTCAAAACGAGAACTTTGGCCCAAAAAACCCATATTTTTGCATTAAAAACATGAAAATCAACCCCCAAATCAAAAAGTGGTGCTATCAGTAGCACCATTTTCTCAAACGGGGTCACAATTACAACATTTTTCAAGCATAGCCTTCAAAACGCATATAGTATTTTTTAGTAGTTGGTACCATTAAAACCAAAACCTCAAAATCGACCATCAAATTGAAAAGTACTAGTACCGGTAGCACCCATTCTAAAATTGGGGTATTAAAATGACACATTTTTTTAAAGTGGTAAAAGAAATCATCATTATTGTAAAAAAAATCATAAAATCAACCTTTAAATGCTTACTTTTATAATCTTAGTTTATCACTCCACACACAAGATAATACATAATGCCATGAAAATATCACCCTATGCTTTAAAAAGTCAACATCACTTTTTAATATTTTGTTACTTTTAATAAAAAAAGAAGTAAATACAAGTTACTTTGAATGAAACATAAATTATTTCTTAGAAGTATTGTTACATTGTCCATATTCAAAACATATGAGCTAATAAATTTTATTATATTCTCCATAATCAAAACATATAATTCATAAAACATAGAAATGATTCATAGCTTCATGTAAGATCATATGTAAGTTCAATGCCCATTTCTAGTTACCATACAAACATCATATGGATAAAAAATACATAAAATATTTCATGCACTTATTTAGATTGACTCATGGATTCTGAAATACCATCAGAGTCTACCATTTCTTCAGATGAATGATTGGATGAATATGTAGATGATCCATACTCTTCTCTATTGTCGATGAATGCACCATCTGATTCTACATGCATGCCCAACATTTCAGATGTCAAAATCATTTTAGATCCATAAATAGGTTCAACAAACTCTCATCTTGTAGTTATTTCTTGTGGCAGCAACCTCTTGATAATATATTTTTTCTTGGAGCGAAGAGTTCATGTCTTCTTGAAATTGAAGTCATAAACAAGTATGTAAACATCCTCTAATTTTAAGAGGTCAGTGAGATGACGTGTTGTATTTTGACCCTTTCTTTTTCTCTTTCTATTGACATGTTTCTCAACCACCATATTTGGATTTTATATACCATTGAATGGGTGTGTACCTGTTGCATACCAGTGCACTTCAATTGCAATAACAACTTCATTTTATTTCTCAATATTTATAACCTTTGCAATCCATAATGGATAACCATGTGGATCTTCAGTCTCTAAGACTGCAATCATGCTACCCTCCTTAATATCATGTATTGAACCCTTGTAAAGGTGTTCCATGGCTTCACATTGTGCACCTCACCTTAGAGAACCAATATACATTTCTCACTCCACCACTCGACCTATTGAGATGATTCGTATAGATCTTTGTGGCCCTACTAGAACACAATCATATCGAGGTGAAAGATATTTCATTTTGTTAACTGATGACTATACTAGAATGACTTGGGTTGAATTGTTGAAGAATAAATTTGAGGCATTTGAAAAACTTAAAATCTTAAAAGCACAGGTAGAAAATGAAATGGATTTGAAAATAAAGTTCCTAAGATCATATAGAAGAGGAGAATTCAATAGTTATTGTGAAAAGCATGGGATCAAGAAACATTTTTTTGTTTCCAGAAGACCTCAACAGAATGGAGTAATAGAAAGGATGAACATAACAGTTCAAGAAATGGCCAAGGCCATGCTTGATGAATCAGAAGTACCCAAAACCTTTTGGGGTGAAGTTATTCAAAATGTTGCTAAAATTATCGATAAAGCACACATAAGAGTAAAAAACGATAAAAAAAACCCCTTATGAGTTATGGCATGGCATATCAGCATCAATAAAGCACTTCAAAAAATTTGGAAGCAAATGCTAAATTAAAAGAAATGAAGACAAATTAGGTTATTTTGACTCTCGAGTTGATGAAGGTATCATGTTAGGATACTCCTCTAGAAGTAAAGGATACAAGTGCTACAATAAAAGGCTCCATAATATCATTGAGAGCATAGATGTAAAGGTAGATGAGGGACCACTTCATTCAATGAGACATCAACATCATAATGTTAAATATGATGAACCAATCAACAATGAGTTACAAGATTATGGAATGGATGAGAAACAAGAACAAGAGGATTCAAAAGGAGATGATAGAATGGAAACATCACAGCCAAAGACCCCATAAAGGTATGTTCAAAAACATCATCCAGAGAAGAAGATTATTGGAAACAAGGAAATAGGTGTACAAACTAGAATAAAACTAATAGATACATCTAGTTTTGCAAAATTTTCACTCCTATTCATGAGTGAACCACAAAATTTTATGTAAGAAAGTTAGGATGACCATTAGGTCAAAGCCATGAATGAATAACTCAAACAAATAGAGAAAAATAAGACTTGGGATCTTGTCCCAAGACCAAATGACAAGAATGTAATTGGCACTAAATGGGTATATAGAAACAAGTTAATTTAAGATGGACGGATAGTCAGAAACAAGGCCAGATTGGTATGAAAAGGGTATGCTCAAGTTGAAGGAGTGGAATTTGAAGAAAAATTTTCCCCTATTGCAAGAATTGAAGCTATTGGGATGTTTTTGGATTTTTCGTGCTACAAAAAATCAAAAGTCTACCAGATGGATGTTAATTCAACATTTTTGAGTGATGAACTTGAGGAATAAGTTTATGTGGAGCAACCAAAAGGTTTTATTCTAACTGGAAAAAAAAGGATTGTGTATGTCGATTAAAGAAAGTTATGTATGGGTTAAAACAAGCTACAAGAGATTGGTATTACAAACTTGAGAATTATTTTCACCTGCAAGGATTTAAAAAAGGAACAATTGATAGAAACTTATATACCAAATGTGAAGGTAATGATATGTTAATTATTGTATTGTATGTTGATGTTATTATTTTTGGTAGTAACCTTGAATTAATGAGCAAGTTTGCAGCTACAATGCAACAAGAATTTGAGATGTCCATGTTAGGATAACTCTCCTTATTTATTTTCTTATAGATTCATTAATCAGGAGAAGGTGTTTTCATTTCTAAAAGTAAGTATCTCAAGTAATATTGAAGAAGTTTGGCATGGAGAACTATGAACTAGTAAGCACTCCCATGACTACCAGTTGCAAACTCAGCAAAGATGGGGATGCTCCAAAAATAGATCAAACCATGTATAGGTATATGATAGGAATTTTACTCTATCTCACAGCTTCAAGGCTTGACATCATACATGAAGTAGGTTTGGTAGGCAGGTTTCAAGCCAATCCCAAGGAAACTCATGTTCTTGCGGTTAAAATAATATTTAGATATTTGCAAGGCACTATTGATTATGACTTGTGGTATCCAAAAGACACAAACCTCATTCTCATAGATTATATAGATGAAGAATGGTATGGAAGCATTGATGATAGAAAAATCACTAGTGGAGGCGCATTCTTCCTTGGCAATTGTTTAGTGTCAAGGCTCAGCAAGAAACAAACCTCCATATCTCTCTCTACAACTAAAGTTGAATATGTAGCAGCAAATTCATGTTGTACTCAAGTGTTGTGGATTAAAAACAATATCAATGATATTCAAGTGCCTTGTGATCAACCTGTCTCCATCGTGCGTGGCAATACTAATATCTCTAAAAATCTTTTTCAACACTCTAATACTAAGCATATACCAATAAAATATCATTTTCTCAAAGAACAGGTTCAGGATCAGGTGGTCAAATTAGAGTATGTTCCTTACAAAGAGAATATTTCAGATATTTTTACCAAGCCATTACCCAGAGAACCCTTTGAGTATCTCATACAGAAGTTGGGGGTGATATCGTCTTCCCTTCTTCAATAAATAACATAATTCCCTAATTCGCAAGGTGCCCCATTTGTTGCAGTATCAAGAATAAGTTTGATTTTGTGGAGATGCACACAATTGAAGTTTATTATGGGTCTCACTGGTATTCTATTTAAGTATGGTTCCGTGCATGTAAAGAGACATGGCGGAGAGAATATCCCAAGTCCTTCTTTTCCATTTTTGTCAAAGGGAGAGAATATCATAAAGGAAATTGATCTTCTAGTTGTGCACATTGAAAGGGGGGGCTTGATGTTGATGCACATTGAACGAGGGAGTAGTTTAGAATATTGATTTGGAATTTGTGCACATTGAAAGGGGGAGCAGATTGCAGTTGCACAAATGAAAGGGAGTATCTCAGCATAAAGGCCATTGCTTTGGTAGTCACCTTTTATAGTAGAGATAAAAGATATTTTGGTTGCCATCAATGAAAAATGGGGAGTTCATTGCACATATGTTGTCATTGATGTCAAAGTGGTCATGGATATGGTCAGTTATATCACAAAAGTATGGCACAAAGTATGGTGCACAGATAGAGGAATCCATGAAAGGATGAAAACAAAAGTGCACAGAATGATTGAAGGATGAAATGATCAATGGTACAGAGAAGGGTCAATGGCGCAGAAGAAAATTTGTAGGGTGATTTGAACCAATGCAATGAAAGGTGCAGTGGAGTGTGTTGATATGAAACTAGTGTGGTGGAATGGAATGTGATGGATTTTGTGGAATATTTCACAGAAAAAAATCTGCAGGCCACCTTCATCCAATGTGACAAATGGAGAATTGGAGTGTGACAAAATGAAGCCTGTGTGACAAGAGACGGAGTGGAATGTGATGGGATGAATAGAGCGACTGGGTGAGTGCACTGGAGGGCAAGTGCGAAAATATGAAGACTTGTGACTTGAGCCTTGGGCTCTTATTCTATCTATGCAGTAAGTTCTCTATATACCAGAATGAGATTTTTTGCGTCATTCATGAGGAGATGTTATGATAATACTAAGTTCTATTTTTGGAGATGAGTTGGAGCTCATTCATAGGAATATTTGGTCTATTGGATTTAGTCAAATAATGTCCAACTATAACTGGATCTTGATTTGGTCAAGATTTGTCCACAATATAATTGTCATGCACCCACATACCTTATTTAGACAGAAGTGTAAGTGGCAGGACTTTGATCTGGTCAATATTTGTCCACAATGTAACTTACATGCGTCTACATACTTTATCTAGATAGAAGTGTAACTGACAGGACTTTGATCTGGTCAAAATATGTCTACAATGTAACATTTATGCATCCACATACTAGAATGGGAACTCAGGAAAAAACATTATAAATAAGTATGTGCTCTGTTCCATTTGTGTTCTTATAATGAGAGGGAAAATGGTCATATAACTATTCAAAAGAACTAAACTGGAGATTTATCATTTGTCCTTAATTGTAGAGAAAATTCTTGAAAATGTCTAGTTCTGTAAGATTTTTTTTTACTCAATTTAAGGTGGAAGGGTGGTGCTAGGGTGAGTTGAAGCTCACTGAGGATTGGTGTCCTCACTATCTGCGATGGGTTGGTTCTTGAAAGGATTAGTGTCCTAATTATCTGTGACAGTTTGGTTCCTACGAGGATTGGTGTCCTCATTATCTGCAACGAGTGGGTGTTTGTCAAGCAGAAAAAATATAAATTGTAAGTTGGTGCTTGTAGAAGAACATAAAGAAAGATGTTTTGTGGTTTTCTCCTGCATTGGGTTTCCATGTAAAAATCCTAGTGTACTATTTTTTCTGTGTTGTTTTGATTTCTTCATGTATTGGTGATTAAGTAAGCACTTCAAAATAGTTATAATCATTGAAAGGAAATAAATTAGTAAAAAATGATACAATATTGATTCACACCCCCCCCCTCTCAATATTTCTTTGAGTTTCAACACTACTGGCCACAACCCTTTTCAGGTGTGCTTGGAGTTGCAACCATTGGACTCAATTGATGTAGCTCTACCCATTTCACCCACACAGGAAGAATATGTCCATACTCAAACTAAGACTAATAAGGTATCTAGATTTGTTGAAAGGATTCAGCACATACACCAACAAGTCCATGACATCTTGCAGAAATCCAATGCCAAGTACAAGAAACAGCATGACCAACATCGGGTTCCATACAAATTTCAGGTTGGTGATAAGGTTTGGTTACATTCGCAAAACGAATTCCTTGCAAGACCCCATCGCAAGATTTCCCCAATTTGATATGAGCCTTACACCATAACCAAGGTTGTAGGTGAGAATACATTTGAATTAAGTATTCCTCCATTCCTTGGCTTGCATCTAGTCTTTAATGTGGAGTTCCTTCACCCATATTTTCCACCTCTACTAGACACCTCATAGGTAGCTAAGCACTTCACCCCTACGGAAATCAACCCTAACTTATTTGAGCATGATACAATTGATCGAAACATGGATACACAGATGAAGGGCACCCATCAATAGAACATAAATCTCTATCAGGTCATCAAAGAATAGAAGATTCTTCACCAAGGCAAGTGGATCACCAAGAGCCAAATTCAACAAAAGTTTCCCCATATAATGAGGGTACTTGATGCAATGGAGACCATTTCTTCCTAAGGGGGAGGACTAATCTAGGTGGATATTGGTGTCCTCCCATCTCTTCCACTGACTCAATGGTTCTTTATCTTCTTGGTAGTTTTTCTATGGTTTTTCGGGTCCCAAACTTCTAGGGAATTTTTGAGGCCCTAAATAGTGTTTTTTGGACATTTGGGTGGGTAGGGGTATCCATGGAATGCCATGGCCTAATCCTCGGATATTTATTTCCAACGAGCTATTGTGCACCCCAAACAAAGATCATATGAAAACGTTATGTCCCCAAGAAGTTGATGTATCAACTAACTACCTCGAGGACCACAATACTTTTGGCATTTAATCTCCTAGGGTTAGGGTTTTTTCCTCTATGTTTTTTAGGCTTCGTGATAAAAGGTCTATTTTGGCCTCTTTGTAATCATCATTTTGCGAATGAGAGTAGTCAACATCTCTTTATCTTCAGAGATAAGCTACCACCATTCTAGCGAGTTTGTATTCTATAGTATTTTTCTATTTATTCATTAATAGAAGTTGGGTTTCATTGTATTTATATGTTCTATGTTATATTTTTGGTTGTATCTCATTTTGTTCCCAATACAATATTGATCATGTGACTATAAAATATGTTGAATAGTTTTAATCTTTCCATAATGTGGATAAGAATTATTTATTAAATCAATGTAAACTATTCTCTTTTTAAAAGGTATTTTAGTTACATTACTAAATATAAAAATACCATTGACTTGTAAAAGAATTTGAAAAACTAATATTAATTATTCATTAACTTAATTTTTTTATTTGAGAGACTCCATTATTTGTTTAATGTGTAATAGAAACAGTATAATGAAAACAAAAATAAATAAAATTATTTGAATTTATAAATTTAAATGAGATTTTCCATATCATCACAACCAATCTTGTGAACCAAATCCTTAAAATATGAACAAAGAAAAAAAATTCATTTGAGATCAATTGTTAATTTTCTTAAATTATTAAACAATCAAAATATAACAATCCAAACTTATATGAAAAATATCAATTATAATTGAGATGTAACAATCCAAACTTATGCGAAAGATCTCAAATATATTCTACAATCTAATGACCTCATCTTAAAAGTCTCTCTAATAAAAATTCCCCTTGATAAGCTAATTTCTTGATATTGCAAGGATCAATTACTAAATGGATATTGTGATGTGATCCAAGAGGATCTAAGGAATGATCACAGAGGTCTAGGAGGATCTATAACACTCATTGAGGTCCTAGGGGATCCATAAAAGCTCAAAATTTTACCATCTCAAATGACCAATAAAAGGACATCATTGTGTATAGCTCATCATCAGCTTTCCAATGGCGCAAATGGAAAGTCAAAAGGAGTTCGTATGAAAAAATTATGAGCAGTTAAAGTTTAAGTCAAACCTGGAAAAAGTCAAAATTCAAAGTCAAAGGGGTGACATGTGTCACCACTGTAAGGGTTACACATGGCACATGATCATACAGGTGACATGGCACATAGGTTGGCAGATGATATGGAATGTTACGTGGACAAGTCCCATCTTGACAAGTGACAGATCTGTACAATCTAGGTGGACCTATTGTTCATAGACAAGTGGCATGGATAAGCAATGAGAGGCCACCACGTGGAGGCCTCCCATTGTCCTATATTGACATGGTTTACCAAAACTTATGGGGTCGATGGGGGTCGAACCTACAATCTCCATAATCCTTAACAAAGCCTCCCCTACCATCACATGAGTGCTAACCTATATATTGAATAAATTATATTTGAATTTGATTAAAGTTTCATTTATGGGTGGAAATGGGTCGAGGGATAAGCCCCCATCCCCTAGTTTATATGTTATTCCATGCAACCAATGCCATAGTCAGTGCATGGGCTAACCAACTTTATTCTACCGTAGCTATGTAATATATGGTTGTAACACTATATATAACAAAACCAACGAATATACCAAAAAAGGAGAGGATCATGGGGAATGGAAACCTTGACCTCCTCCAATTTATCCAACTGTATAACCATTATGCCAACTAACCCAATTATTATGGGATTCCACTAAATTTAGTAATAAGTTGCCTAAATTCTGCATGGAGGTTTGGAGGCTTGCGACCCATATATGGGCACAGATCCCCATACTTGGACACACATTCTGATGTCTACACATAGATCAAGGAGAGGCATGGATTTGGAGGTGCACAAATACTGAGGACGTATGAATTTCTTTATTTGCATGCAAAGGAAGAGGCCAAGTATGGTTGTCTCGTAAAGAGTGCCATGAGATATATTAATAGCACCTAGGCAACTTTATACTCATTTTTCATGATTTTTCGAAAGGATCATGAATTTGAGGTATATTTTATGATCAGAGGTCATTTGTAAAAGTCGTAGTCCAAATTTACATTAATTAGCTTTTAGTGCATTGTTTTGCATGTCAAAGAGGGTGAAATTGAGCCAGTTTGGAATTTGGTCAACTTTATAGTCAAATTTCTCAAAATTTTGCAAGGATTTCAATGGTGAACTTATTTTCTTGTTTTGACTAATGGAATTAAAGAGACTCCATTAAATTGGCTTTTGTGAGCCCATATTGTAATGTAATTTTCTACTTTTGAGATGATGGATAACAATCATACTATCAAAAGGGACTTTAAAGATGAAGTAATATGTAATTCATATATATAATTTGAGTTCTTTTATTTTATACTATGTCATATCATCATTCTGCAAATTAATAATCATTTTATGAGTTTTTGGATAAAGAGCACATCATCATTTTTCTACAAAACACCTCAATACGATCAAGAAATTAATTTTGAATCAAGTTAGATGTTGCATATGTATATATGTAAAGAAATAAGTGATGTCTAAGGATTTTCAGATCAAGTGGTATCAGAGCTAGTTTTGACGTGTATTTGCAAGTTGTTGATGTGATGAGATCCAAGAGTTTAGTTGGTGAATATTTTGAAGGCTCTTAACAAGAGGATAAAATGGGTAAATCTCTCAAGAAGTTGAGGCTACAGATGAACATTAATCGACAAATCCAAAATGAGAATTCTGAGTTAAGAATGCAGTTGCAAGCTCTTGAGGAAGAGAAGCTGAGGCTACAAGATCGACTGATATGTCATGAGGAATTCCATAAGGGTATTTTTCATGAGTTAGAAAGAAAGTTTCAGATCATAAATCAAGTAACGACACCATCGATATCAATCCATGAATATTGGCAAGCTAAGAGTGTAAAGTCTCCAATGCAAAAGGGACTACCTCTTTAAAAAGGCATGATCGAGAAAGATGATTATTTTTTCTCATCAAGATGGAGAATGCTTGAGGATGGCTGAACCAAGGAGAACTTCAGATGAAGAAGTCCTTCATAAACAATTATTCTTACCCTCCAATCTAGAGAAAGGTAACAAGTGTAAGACATCTCCAGAGAAAGATGTTCATGCTACAGGAGAAAGAATGAAGACTTTTCCCCTGGTGAATGGACTATGTATCCATATGCTTCATGTGGAACTAGAAACCATGAAGTGAAGAAGTGTCGAAGAAGATAGTCTGTGCAATATAAGCCCTCTAAGAAGAAGTCTAAAGTTAAAGATGATTTCTCAAAGAAAAGGAAAAGGGGGAATGATAAGAAGGGATCATGGTTCCAATATGGGAACAAGACACTCTGCTCTTATTATGGTAAGGGTGGACATCAGATCAATAAGTGTTGAACACTTTACCTACACTTATGTCCAAAGAAAAATGAGAAAGATGTAAAAAAAATTGCAATAATACAAGAAATAACTCCATATGAAGTCAATGGTCTTGATAAAAGGTTTGGGAAAGAATACTTCCTAATGGTTTGTCTTGGAAAAGTGATATATGAAGACATTGAGGAATGGTTCGTAGAAAATAGCTCATCTCTCCACATGACAAGGATGAGATCAGTATTCTTGAATTTCTCAGAGTCTGACACAGATTTCTATGTAGGATCTAGAACCAACACCAGACAAGCAATAAGAGGGTATGGATATGTAAGATTCCAGCTCAAGTCGGGAGGATTTATGGGAATAGAACATATGTTGTATTTTTCAGATTTAAAGGTAAACCTACTCTCATTTGTGACCTTTGAAGATGAAGGTTATGCAGTTGCATTCCATAATGGCTAAGTACTTGTGTATTCAAGGGAATATACTTCATACACAACAATAGTTCTTGGAGTTCGCAAGGAGAGGTTATATAGGTTATTGGGAAGACCTATAGTTTGGTCTAATGGTTTCTTCAATTCTTCATCAGATTCAATGTCAAATTCAACATCAACATTAGAGGAATTTTCAAAGATAGGAAGTTGTGAAACTCCTTTCAGTACTAAAGGGAGGATGAGTCCATGAATAAACCATCCATAAAAAAAATTAATTTTAAATATGCATATTTGTAAATGTAATATGCATGTTAGCACATGAAATGTTCAGGAGTAAAAAATTATGACCTTAGTCCATGTAAGAGTCTTGGTGTCATGATAGTGTTCATCATCATGAAAGAAATAGGGGTCAGCATGGGTCACACCCCTGGTCTTAAAATAATCATCACCATATGTCTTGTCTCAATTGTGTGTACAAAAGTTCCATTATGTCATTTTCAATGATTTGAAGGTCAAGTCGGATGTCAGATTTACTTGTTTCCAACTCACCAAAAAGTTTACAGCATACCAAGAAGTACCTTATGTACTAATGTCTCATCATTTCAATTTGAAAACGTGTCAGGGGAGATCTCATCATATTCAATGCATTCAATTCATTATGATTTTCAGGATTATGTTAAGGAACAACTCTAACAGTTTGAATGAAGCGCACTACTAGAGTTTGAAAATGAGTGTTGTGAACGGGATGTAGTAGATTGGAAAAAAAGAATGGATGCTTCCTTAAGTCCAAATCGAGTTCAAAAATAACCAGCCTAAGTTTAGACACACCATATTGTTATCTCATAGGTTCATCCTACAATTTCCTCTTGCAAACAATAACTTTATCCATTTCCAATTCTGCGTTGCAAATTGTCCATTTCAAATATGTGTTGCAAACTGTGCACTGCAAAATGGCGCTGAAATCTCTTTGTTTTCTTGATAGATCAAACCATTTTCAATTGAGATTCATCTAGGTCCGAGTTTTTAACCTGTCAACTCATATTTTTCTCCTCAAACATGGAAAATCTTGCAATATTTTCACAAAAACCTAGTTCAATTCACGCTGCAAACTGGTGCTGCAAACTTAACCATTGGTGTTGCAAACCCTCTGTTTTACACAGAGTTGATTCAATTATTCCTGTCTGCGGGCTCATCCAAGTTGGATTTATTTTCTTCTTTTATCACCACCTACTTGCATCATGTTCATCCTTCAACTGTTGTTGCGCATACAATTACAACTTAAGTGATGATTTTGGGTCTTGAGCTAAATTTAGCATCTTCATATGATTTCTCCAAGATTAATTCATGTTTCAATAGGTTTGTAGAAGGATATGGAAGGTTTTACCAGATTATTATGCATTTTTTTAAAGTTTGGAATCATTTTGGAGGTAAAGAAGCACCTACATGAAAGCTCGCAGCACGTGCTATCAAAGGCATTGCGAACTAGTAATTTGGGACAGTTTGTAGAAAATAGCACACAACAAAGCCATTTTTTAATAATAACTTATCAATATCGATTTGGGTTCTTCTAAAATGTCTTTTGAAAATGAATCATAATATCATGGAATTGCTGACAAAAAATCAACCTGACCCATTTCGTCGTTTGGGAGAAACGTTGAAATCATCACCTACAGGAAAGTTTGCAGTGCATGTTGTCAAAGGCGGTGCAAACTCTAACAGTCCAAAAATTCGAGCTATGGGAGGGTTTCCAGCTGTCAGGGAAGGTTTGAATGGTTTCCTAGGAGGTATTTGGACATGAGGGACATGTTTTATATCACCATATCAAGCATCATGGCCTGTTTCAAAAGGAATTTATCACAATAGACAAGATCCCAAAAAATAGGAATTTGTTATGTTTTTGTTGGAATCTTTTGTAACAGACTCCTAAATGAAGGAGGATTCTATGTAGCTCCTTGGTTTCAAACTCCTTATATTAGAGAGAAATCATTCACTATATATGAAGGGGATTTTGATAAGGAAAGGGTTGGATTCATGATCCAAGAGAGGAGAGAGATGGAGGATCATTTTAGTTTCTCATTTGTAAACCTGAGGGTCTGTTTGTAATCAACATTTTTGTCATTAAATATTCATGAGAGTTGTTTATCAGATTGTACTCTTTGTTTTTCATTTCTCTTTTCAACCTCTTTCTTGAATATATTGCAAGTTTTTAGGATCATATTTGTCATTGATTGATGGATTCATGAACATTAGAGGATCTGTTGTAGCTTGCCCATTAAATAATTGTTTATTGTTTAAGAAATATTTAATCTATTTGCAGAAAGGATCTGTGTACAATGGATGTTTTTCCTTTTGTCATATTCTCTATGTTTCTACTCATCATTGTATAAAATTTTTATCTGGTATACAGTTTAAATGTCTTTGATCTATATGATGTTATGACTCCATGCCCAATGGAATGCCTCTACAGACATTTTGTTGCCCTCTCCCTTTATTACTCAGTATTGTTGATCCACTCAAGTATAAACTTATTTTAACCATTTATATTCTAATGGGTACTAGGCTTACACCTACAATAGTCTAGGTGTGACTTCCAGTGCTAACAATTCATATGTAGATATCTCCTAAAAGTATAAGGCTTGTAAGCCACTCATTGTAAATTGTAAGAGTGAGAGGACCTTTGTAAAATTTCTATATTTCCACCTTATATGTTGTAAAGAGAGGATTTTTTAAGAGATTTTATATATTTCCACCTTATATGTTTTAAAGAGTGAGAGGAATCTCGTTAAATATATTTCTAGATAGCCACCTTACATATTGTTAGAAGTGAGAGGAATCTCGTTAAAGAGACTTATATACAACCGCTTCATTCTAAGTGAGAGGAATATTGAAAAAGGATTTCTATATAGCCACTTTTTTTCAGAGTGAGAGGAATCTCGTTATAAATATTTCTAAGCCTTTAGAGAACAGTGTAGGCAATTTTATTGTCTTATAAATATCTAAAGGGATACATATGGATCAAATTGTCTAAGTCAACATTCTTTATTCTGAAGAACCAAAATTGAAGGAACAGAAGGATGTAGGAAGTTGGAACATGTAGGTTGGAAGTGGAAAGAGCATCAAGGTAATTAAAAACTTTCTATAGATGGTAAAGGAGAAATAAGAGGCATAAAGACACATGCTATAAGCATCTTTAAAACACTTTGTCATATTCATGTGGATGTATACCTTTAATAGAAGCAAGACAAGTATAGATGATAGTAGTACAAATCATGTTGTTTTCAAGGAAGGAGAGTAATGGAAAAGTAATTCATTCAGATACTCCTATAGATACATCAACAATACAAGAACAACAAGTCCAAAAGGGCAAGGAATAGTTCAACATTTGACTTGGTTTCATATTAGTCGAGATGGACTATCTTCAGCAGAAGGAGATGTGAATGGATGTTGAAGATAGAATACAAGTATTGCAGAGATTCAGTGAACATGATTTTTTAGACGGGGAATCTATGAGCCATAAATAGATTTATTAGCAACAGTACCATAGGCCAAAGTCAGAGCCATATTCCAGAAAAGCAGACAAAAGTACATTGATCTAATATCTAGGATCAGAGATCCAAGATGAATACTAAATTATGGAAAATATTCAGCAAGATGGAAAAGTGAAGAAGCTTCATCACTAATTTATTGGATATGAACATTTCAGTAAGATGGAAGAGTGAGTTAAATTTATCGTCACTAAGTTGTTGAATATCTATACTTTTGGAGGTCCAAAATTTCTTTAGTGGGATGGGTGATCTAGGAGGATATAAGGAATGTTCATGGATGTCTAGGAGGATATAGAATGCTCATAGAGGTCCCAGGAGATCCATAAAATCTCAATATTCAACCATCTCAAATGACTAAGAAAATTGCATCATTGCATAGAGCTCGTCGTTAGCTTTCCAACGGTGAAAACGACAAGTCAAATGAAATTCATATGAAAAAGTTATGAGCGGTAAAATTTCAAGTCAAACATCACAAAAATAAAAGGGAAAAGTCAAAAGGGTGACACATGTCACCACTGCAAGGGTGACATGTGGCACATTCTTATATAGGTGACATGGAACATAGGTTGGAAGATGATATGGAAAGTTACATGGACAAGTCATAGGTTGACAAGTGACAAATATGTACAATCCAGGTGGACCTATTGTTTGTTGACAAGTTGCATGGATAACCCAATGAGAGGATGCCACGTGGTGATCTCCCATTGGCCTATATTGGCATGGTTTACCAAAACTTATGGGGTCGAACCTGCGACCTCCATAAGCCTTAACAAAGCCTCCCCTACCATCACATGAGTCTTAACCGATATATGGCATAAATTATATTTGAATTTGATTAAAGTTCCACTTGGGGGGAAAGGGATAGATGGATAATCCCCTAGGCCTTGGTTTATATGATATTCCATGCAACCAATTCCATAGCCCGCATGGGGGCTAACAAACTTTATTCCATCGTAACTATGTAATATATGGTTGTAACTATGTAATATATGGTTGTAACCATATATATAACAAAACCAATGAATATGCCAACAAAGGAAAGGGTCGTGGGGAATGGAACCCTCGACCTCCTCCAATTTAGCCAACGGTCTAACCATTTTTCCAACTAACCCACTTTATACGGGATCCCACTAAATTTAGAAATAAGTTGCCTAAATTTTGTGTGTAGGTTTGGAGGCCCGCGACCTATATATGAGAACAAATCCCAAGACATATACATGCATTTTGATGTCTACACACATATCAAGGAGAGGAATGGATTCCAAGGTGCATGAATCATGAGGACGTACATATGTCTCAATTTGCATGCAAAGGAAGACGCCAAGTATGGTTGTCTCATAAATAATGCCATAAGGTATATTAATAGCACCTAGGAATCTTTATACTCATTTTTCATGATTTTTCGCAAGGATCGTGAATTTGAGATCTATTTTATGATCATAGGGCATTTGTAAAAGTATTAATCTAAATTACCATTAATGAGGTTTTAGTGTGTTGTTTTTTGTGCCAAAGAGGATGAAATTGAGCCAATTCAGAATTTGGTCGACTTTATAGTCAAATTTATCAAAAGTTTGCAAGGATTTCAATGGTGAACTTATTTTCTTGTTTTTAGTAATGGAATTAAAGAGAGTCCATTAAATTCGATTTTGTGAGCCCATATTGTAATGTAATTTGGTATTTTTTGTAACAACCCAATTTGATTTTATTGATCTTAGTTTGTTAAATTAAATTAAATACAATGAATCTTTTACTATTTTATTATATTATGGTAGGTGGGGGAATTAATGAGGGGATAAGGCTATTGGGGAATTAATAAGGGGATAAGGATGTTGGGGAAATAATGAGGGGATAAGGAAGTTGAGGAATGGAATAAGAAAGGGGGGAGAGGACTTGGAAGGGGGCTTGCTTTGGGGAGAGAATTCTGGAAGAAGAAGGCAAGGAGGAAATTCTAAAAGGGAGAGGGGAAGAAGGAGGAAATTAGAAGAACATATTGTTTTGGGGAAATTTTACAGGGGCATTTTTTTTTTTGGGAAATTTGGGCTCGGGGGTCGATAAACCACAAGGATTCCTAGACCCAGGGAGCCAGAGAGGTTGTTCCTAGTTGGCTAGGAGGTAAATATTCAGTTTTGGGTAGTTTGGGCAAGAACAAGAGCAAAGGAGCAAGGGGATAAATCAAACAACCTACAAGTCGAGGTATGTATTTTAATGTTGTTATTTTTATTACATTTTTGTTATCATGCTTCATATCTACCAGTTTATTCCTTGTATAAATAAAATCATGAACTAAATTGTAGTCATTACAGTAGGAGATATTTATTTATTTATATAAATTTTGAGGCAATGAATTGGAAGGCCTTACAAATGGTATCAAAGCCCAGTTTCAAAACTGAAACCTAGGCTTGACCACCCACATAACTATACAATATGTTCCCAAACCCCTAACCTATAGCCTAGAAACATTTTTTTTTACAGCCAACACCCCCACACCTACACCCAATGCGCTAACCAACACCTTCGCTAGCCCAGAAACCAAGCGTCAATCCATGAGGAAGAGAGCCCACGCGGGGAGTTTCTCTTTGCACAGCTCGAATCCAAGTGTGAGGCATCGGGTAAGAGAGCCCACAAGCCAAGAACCCAACAGCCATATAGGTCACATATCATAAGTCGAGGATCGAGACCAAGGATGGCTCAGTCCGTGCCACCATCGGTCCAACGTTTGATTCCTGCAACCTCTCACTCTTTCCCTCCATGAATGATCCATGATGCCTTCGCTGCAGTGGCAATAAAGCCCCAAATAGTTTTCTCGGACATCAATTGGCCTTCAAACCCCGTTCAAACCCTCAATGCCATGAGAATCTCTAGGTGGCACCTATTTTGTCACTCAACGGATGGAAAGGAGACGTGCAGAGGTGAAGGAAGAGGTCAGCCATGGTTGTGCCCTCTGATCAGTATACCATGGTGCAAGGGGCTATGCTCATTCACCTCATGCAGAGTAGAAACCCTATCTCAACAAATGAAAAAAAATGAGAATGAACAATGAAAGGGTTTGTTGGGATCGCTAGGGTTAGAGATGGAGACCACAAGGAAGGGCCACATGGGCCTCATGCGAGACCTGCTGCCTCTAGGTGTGGATTAGGTTTGTTTATATTTTTTTGTATATTTTTTTGTTTTTATTTATTTATTATTTATTATTTATATTTATTATTTTATTTTTGTTTATATATATATATGGTAAATAGAGTTAAGTTTTTAATTCTTTCTAAATGGTGAATTGGGGTAAATTTTGATTTTATTTTGATTTTTTTTACATTGTTGGAATGGTGAATTGTAGTTGTAACTTGTCTTTTGGGGTGGTAGGATTTCTAGTAATTTTGAATCTATTTATTACATCAAACAATGTTTAGCTTAAAAAAATTTAAGTATTTTGAGTTGGATTTTTACAAAGTCCTGTTAGAAAACGTGTATTTTGTTGGTTAGTTATTCTATATTTATGAATATGAGATTTGATGTACTAAGCAATGAAATACAAAATGATTTCAAGTTGAGAAATTTTTTGTTTTCAAAATCACTAAATGTAGTCTCCCTGTTTTATAGAGTTTGGGATTTACCCTCTTATAACTAAAGTATTGTTTCACATTATTATATACATGCCCATGTTACATTATTTCATTGTTTTTGGTCTTGATAAGCAAAAGTTTCATTTTCTTGTAGTTGTTTAGGGTTAGACCAAGTGGACGAGAATCACATGGGACTCAAGGTGTTGATGTGAGTTATATTGATTGGTGAGTGCCCCACAACGCTAACATACCTAACAAGGCGAGAGGGTTAGCAACTTAATACTTGTGAGTATCCTTGATTCTTTGGAGTAGAGTGAAGAACTAATCTTCAAGGTTTCCACCACTTATGTAGCACTAGTACTATTTGGAACTAGGGGTTAGGATTAGACAATTGTGTATTGATTCATTTACTTAGGTTAATTAGGGATTGTAAAAAATCAAAATCTTCAAATAACATTATAGGAAAGCATAGTAGACACATATGTGGAATTCCTTTGTATTTATTTCATGTAATTCTTGGTTTTGGATAGAATACTACATTTAAGTTTTAGTTTTTTTTTTATGTTGAAAAGAAACTTTAAATATTGAAACAAAGGACAACAAAGTTACTTATACTACCTCCTTATAGTAATTTTATGTAGTTAAGAGCTTTCTTGTGATTCAATGGTTGTGGCATTTTATGTAGTTAAGAGCTTTCTTGTGATGCAATGGTTGTGGCAGTCGACCTCACACACATAATCAATTTGTGGCAATGGATGACACACCCCAAATTCATTTCCATAAATATATTTATAAATTAATGTGATAACTCTGAAGTGTATTGCAAAAAAAATTACAACAACGAATCCCATGCATTGTTATGAAGTCAACATTAGATAGATGTAGGAATGGAAGTTGGATTAAGTAATAAATGATGGATGCTCATATTCAAGCACAATCACAAAATTTCACCTTTCAATCAAAATCTCTTATTATTTCGAGTTTACAAACACTCACTTGTGTGATTCACCTAGTCATGGGTGGATATTGGCAAAGTCCAAAAAAATATTTTTGATTATCAAATGAATATGATACCTTATAAAGTGAACAATAGATTCAAATTTGGCATGTGCCAAAGAATATCACATAACTTTGAAGTTTCCTGGGAGATGCGATTCGAGCAAACCATTGCCAGAAGAGAGAAGTTGCTACCCAGGACTGCACATGTCAGAGGACATCCTGTTGTTGTTGTCCAACAATTTGTTGTGGAAAGTGGGAAGATAAGAATCACTAAAGAAAGGTGTCGCTGCCTATTTTTTTCAGAATGCAGAATGTCGAACTTGACCCGATGAATGAAGAATTTGATGAATTATATGAAATAGTGATGTCAAATTTGCAATTCTTCTCAGGTATAAATTATGAACCTTGGGCAACTGAAATGAAAAAAATATTATGGTTAGTAGATTTATTGCATTATGATCATGAAGATCGTATCAATTTCTATGATAAGAGAAGAGGTGTAATAGCATTACAACTTATTATATCCGCATTGGATGAAAACATCTTGTCTAGTATTTTGCATGAATTTGGTGAAGTATATAGTGAAAAAATATTTTGGGATATTCGTGAAATGAGGTACAGTATGAAGTGGGGTGAGAAAGCTGAAGTTGATGAAGATATTGTTGTTGAAAATGATGATTGTGTTGAAATATTTGTAACTAGAATAGAGACTGAAAATGGTAGCATTAAAACTGCAATGATTGATGAAGAAAGTTTGTCTGTAAATGCCAATGAAGCATCCTGTGATAATGAGGAAACTTCTAATGATGTAATATGTAGTGATTTGATGAATTCAACCACTAAAATTGTTGATGAACTAGAACATGCTAAAGCTGATGAAGACGAGTGTAATACAACCCATGAGAATGAAATCCTTATGGAAGAAAGTCTCTTTGAAACAAAGACATATGAAGTCAAAATTGATGAAAACTATTCATCTCATGAAGAGTGGTCAAATATGTTGCATGAGAAGCATATTATTGATGATTTGTTGTTTGGTGAGAAGAGAATCTCACTTGCATACACAAAACAAGTGGAAGATAATAGTTCATTTTCAGCATTCTCTGATTATGAAGAAAACATGGAAGAAAATGAAGTTCAATTGACAAAGAAAATATTGAGTCGATTTTTAAGGTTTGGAGCCCAGAAGAAATCAAGTATTATTATGAATTGATTTTGCAACGGTCCATTGAGCAGGACATTAATGATTGTATCCAGAAAGGAAAGCAATCCACTTATGAGAAGTTGGAAGAATTTGCAAGCATTAAAGACAAATGCTCCCAATAACTTGCATAAGTGTTGATGACAAAGAATGATAGTCAACTGTCAAGTTCCAAAATGAAGAAGAACAAAGCCAAGATGGCAGTGAAGCGAAAAAGAGTCAAAATTAAACATATTTGGAGCAACAATCCAAGGAAGAAGCTCCATCTCCATCACTATATGACAACAAGAAAGGTCAAGATGAAATTCTTAATTTGTAAGCCTAGTTGAGACTAAGACCAACGTGCATGTTATGTGTTGTCATTTTATTTAATCCATTTCTCCATTAAGGTGGAGTGTTGGAGAAATAATGGAGAAATTACAATGTTGTTAGAAAGAGGTTATTGAGTTGTTACATGCTTGCATAAGTTTGGTATGAGAGTGGTTTGAAATCCTATTTTATAGGATTTTGTTCTAAAGTTAGTTTGTTGTTCTACAACTATATATGTAATGGATTTCTAATCAATGGAATATAGAGTGTGTGAGCATAGTCTCACTTGTGTGAGCCCTTGTGGCCTCACTAATCATTGTGTTATTTTAGTATTTTTTTAATTGTATCCATGTATGTTACATGCAAAGACATTCATTGGCATAGTCCTCAACTATTCCACTTATTACAAAGAGGGGTACTCCATTGTTCAAGAAGTTCGCTAGTGATGAAATTATGTGTTGGGAAAAGAAACAATGACTCATTATAACTATAAACCACTTCAATTCCTGCAAACCTAGAGAAAACTTTAGAGAACACACCATATGAAATGGATGACTTTATTATAGCAGTTCCACTTGATTATCAAACATCAATGAGGAAGAGAGAACAAGGTCATTTAAGCCTCATTGTTTAAGTTTCCCACCTCTAGCACTGATAGTGGTTCTCAACACTAAAGGATGTGATACAAAATGTCTGTTGGATTTCTACAGAAGAGACACATATTTGGCAGAAGTTTATGCAACCCTCCAACAAGGACACCACACTGCCGTGAGAGTTCCTGTGATTGATTTGATTTCTTTTCTTCCACATGATGATCTTGATAAAATTTGTGTACCTGCAAGATCACAGTTGCTAATATCCTGTGGAAATATTTTATAAAGATAATGGATCCCAAAATTTGATGGGAGGCAGGCTTGAAGACCAAGAACCTAAGGGTTTCATGCTGGTCATGGGTGAGCAGGTTTTAAGTTGGCTTGGCTCACTGCGAAGGTTTTTAATTGGCTTGGCTCACAAAGAAGGGTGGAAATATTTTATAAAGATAATGGATCCCAAAATCTGATAGAGGATGCATATGAATGGAGACTTAAGTTGAATCGCAATGCAATGGCTGCCATAGTAGAAAAGAGGACATAGATTTCCTTAAGCATATC
>ML780881.1:320395-334647 GCA_009831015.1 Picea engelmannii | reverse complement strand
CCCGTCACTACTGCAAGTACCACTACCACCAACCCTTCCAGTAGTAAAGGGTTGAGGACTAAATTTGTGTGTGCTATATGTTCAGAATATGGCCATTACACTCACCATTGCCCAGCACTGCCACGTTTTCGGCAAACGTTAGCGGTTGTACGCTAGAACTTCCAGAACAACCCACGCCCCGCCACGTTCTCTTCAAACATCACTGACATTCGTTATGTCACTACTTCAGTTTATGAACGTATGAGATGCCCTTGCTCCCTCTGCGATTCACTAACCCATTTTACATACCAATGTCCTATGATCCTTGCCTACAGGCAACGTTAAGTAGCCCTACGTCACCAACCCACCGAGGTGATAATTGACATTACTTCACCACCCGAGGATCGTCATGTCATTTCTCCAGAGCCCGAGGCACTCCCATCACCTCCATGGTTCTTACATGACATCACTAAGGATCTACCCTGCAACCCCCCCAACTCTCATGTTCATACAGCGACCCTCCACCCAACCACCATGGGTACTCCTCAGTACTTCAACATATGGTTTATGTCGAGTGAACCCTCACCCTCTGCTTGTACCCCTCCCCTTGTCGCTCTAGCAAGGGGCAATCACACTTGCACTGAGATCACTCATCACGACCCCTTATATTCCCGTTGTTTCCAAAACGATGAGGAAATACTGGAAGAGCTACACAGCCCAAACTCTCCCTGGGACGCACTACATCATCGTGCACTCTTCCTCCCACAGGAAGCCCTCATGCCTCCTAATCAAAATCCCATGTACGCGGTCGAAACCAAAGATTTATCCCATCTGGACCTATCAATTGGTTCAAAAATCCCATCCCGACCCCTAATGCGTTCAAAGAAGGCAACATGGCTAACATTTCCCCCACCATCAAAATCGACATTTCCATTAAAAACGGCGTCGTCGAAGAAATCATCATTGGAGTTGCTTGCACTCCTCAGGAAATTGCCGCATATAAAGCCCTCTTCCAGGAATACCGGGACATTTTCGCCTGGTCATACACGGAGATGCCTGGTCTTGACCCATCTATTGTCGAACATCGCATCGACACCTGGCCTGACATCACACCAGTTCTCCAGAAACAACGACTGCTACACCCTTCCAAGGCTGCGGCTATCAAAGCCGAAATTGACAAATTACGCACGGTCGGGTTTATTTACCCCATCGCTTACACTTCATGGGTTTCCAACCCTGTACCCGTCGACAAGAAATAGGGCACTATCCGCATCTGCAAAGACTTTCGTGATCTCAATAACGCATGTCCCAAAGACAACTTTCCAACGCCCTCCATCGATCAGGTTATCGACGACTGCGCCGACCACGAGGCTCTCTCCTTCATGGACGGATTCTCTGGCTATAACCAAATTCAAATCCACCCAGCCGATCAGTATAAAACAGCATTCATTACCCCGTGGGGTACTTTTGCATATCGTGTCATGCCTTTCGGCTTAAAAAATGCCGGCGCAACTTTCCAGCGGGCGATGACATACATATATCACGATCTGGCTGAAATCATCCTCGCCTACTTAGACGACCTCACAGCTCGATCTAAGAAACGCACCCAACATCTCGATGATTTACGAATCATCTTTCAACAGTGCCGCCAGTACAACATCCGCTTGAATCCCCTCAAATGTGTGTTCTGCATCACCGCAGGGCACCTCCTCGGTTTTATTGTTTCACAAAGCGGTATTACCGTTGACCCCCTCAAAGTCCAAGCCATCACCGAAATTCCACCCCCTCGGAATTTACGACAACTGCAGAGTCTGCAGGGAAAATCTAACTTCCTCAGACGCTTTGTTCCTTATTACGCCATACGCGCACATGGTTTCCTTCGCTTACTACGTCACTACATCCCTTTTCATTGGGACGACTATGCCCAACAGTCGTTTGACGATCTTAAAGCAGCACTTTCCAATACACCTTTGATTAGTGCACCTGACTATAGTCGCGACTACATCCTCTACGTATCAGCATCAGTTGTATCAGTAGCCGGCGTCCTCGTCCAGCTCGGAGACGACAATCGTGAACACATCATTTACTACGTTAGTAAGAACCTCTCCGGGCCTCCCCTGAAGTATAAACATGAAGATAAACTTGCTCTTGCAGTTGTCCTTGCAGTTCAGAAACTACGCCACTACATTCTTCTTCACACCACCAAGGTCGTCGCAGATTCCAACCCTATGCAATACTTGCTCAGTCGTCGCCAAGTTAATGGAAAATTCGCTCGATGGATCGTTATCCTTCAGGAGTACGACCTTGAGTTTTCAACACCAAATAGTAAGAAGGCCCTCGTTCTTGCTGAACTTGTCACGGCCCTCCCCTCTGACACTACTAGTGCCCCCGTCAACACGGACTTTCCAGACGAACATCTATTTTACATCGCTTCCGATGACCCTTGGTATGGCAACCTTCTCGTCTACCTACAAACTCAAAAGTTCGTTCAGCACCTTTCACGAGATGATCGTCGACGTATTCTCCATCATGCCCCCCGCTATCTCCTCATTGGAGACATCCTATATCGACGGGGCATTGACACCATTCTACGTCGTTGCCTGACTATTGACGAAGCCGACAGAGTCTTAAACGACTGCCACAGCGGCGCATGTGGGGGCCACCTTTCGGGTATCTCCACGGCTCAGAAAATTATCCGAGCCGGTTATTTTTGGCCCACCTTGTTTCCTGATTGCGTTCATGCCGTAAAATGCTGCGAGCAATGTCAGCTCTATGCCAACAAATCCCGAGCTCCCCCCGCTCTTCTTCACCCGGTCATCACTGCAGGCCCCTTTTGTAAATGGGGCATTGACTTCATGACTTGTAATCCCCCCTCCAGCAATGGTCACAAATACATTGTTGTCGTTGTTGATTACTTCACCAAATGGGCCGAAGCCATGCCCACCTTCAACAACACCGCTGACACTGCAGCGCGTTTTTTCTTCAATCATGTCATAACCAGGTTCGGAGTACCACTCCAACTCGTTTCCGACCACGGGAAACACTTCGAGAATGAGATCTTCGTTGAACTCTCCTCTCGGTTAGGCTTCTCTCACGAGTTTGCCTCCCCTTACTATCCGCAGTCAAACGGACAGGTCGAGGTAGTGAACAAAGTCGTCAAGACCATGTTACAGCGCACGGTGAATAAACATAAAACCAATTGGAATCACATGTTATTTTCCACGCTATGGGCTTATCGAACGGCAGTAAAGACCGCTACGGGTTTCACGCCATTTCATTTAGTCCATGGGGTCGTGGCAACTCTTCCCATCGAGTGCGAAATTCCCACCCTACGCACCGCAATTGAGCTTTTACCTGACACTGCTCCAATGGAGCAGCGCTTTCTGAACTTGGAGTCACTGGATGAAGATCGTCGATCTTCATTACAGAACAACGAGGCAGCTAAAAAATGATCCAAAGCTACCTTTGATCGCCATGTCAACCTTCGTTCATTCCGCGAAGGCAACCTTGTCTTGGCCTATGACATCGCTCATGACACCTTTGGCCACGGAAAATTCGAATCACTCTGGCATGGCCCTTACATCATCCAACATTTCCTCACCAAAGGCGCCTACATCTTGGCCTCCACCGAAGGCCTCGCACTCAAGGAACCCGTCAATGGGTTATACCTCAAGAAGTTTTACGCTTAAAAAGTAGTCGCACTACTTTAGGTCATTTTCTTTTTTCTAGTATTTTTAATCTTTTTTCTCTCACCCCTCTCATCTAAACTATCCTTTATGCTATTGACAGGTGCTTCTTTCACCAGCCTACCACATTGGTTACGCCGACGGCGCCAGCCGTTGGACACAAAATCTCGCTTCGGCAGCTTGGGATTTATACACCCCCTCACACGAAATGCTCCATTCAAGTGGCATATGTTTGGGGTCAGCAACCAACAACCAAGCCGAATATATTGTTGTCATTGGCCTCCTGACTGATGCCCAGCGTCATCATATTCGCCACCTTAGCATCTTCCTCGACTCTCAACTAGTCGTTCTCCAGCTCAACAATGTTTACCGTGTACGCGATCCATGCCTCTTTCGCAAATACCTGCAAGTTAGATTATTATCTCGACATTTTGATTCCATTACATTTACACATATTCCAAGACAATTGAATCAGACAACTGATGAAATAGCTAACATGGTGTTATATTGGCATATATCACATCAAGCTACACATACATAACACATCTCATACATCCTATCACGGCATATAGATCGAATAGACATCATCATCATTAACACAAAACACATGTAAAACACATTTGGATCTCAACAACATGTATACTCATATATATATATGGGCCCATCAGGCCATCCGAATGTTTACAGACAAAAAATATACATCGGCCCGCAGGCCAGTGCCACATCTCGGTACAAAAATCGGCTCACCAGCCTATCAAAAAAGATATACAAAATAGATCCATCAGGGTGCCTCTATCGCACCCCCAGCTGCTCCTCCCTCAGGAGGAGGTGGTGGACCACACCCACCTGCCCCAAGTGGTGGTGGTGGAACACCTGCAGGACCCTCCTGCCCCGGTGGCAGGCGTCCACTGGTCATGGCGGAAAGCATAGCTGCTCGTCGCACAATCGACCTCCATGGTGGCAGTAACCCTATGCACTGATCCAGGAACCCCTCGTCCTAGATGCATATCCACATGCCCTCAGGAACGTCCTATAACACCGTCTCCAGACGACGGCGTATATCATCAAAATCGCCTCAGGCCGCCGCCGGAGGAGCGTGTGATGGCCCAGCACCAGGGTCATCAAATCGGTGCCTCCTCGCCGGTCTCTCGGGCTCTGCTGGTGCCCCCGCGGCCTCATCCCGCCGACTTCTCCCTCCACGCGATGGTCCCTCCATCTCTCGCTGAACCGGCGCTCTCTGGAACTCCACCTCACTCCCACGAGGTGCCAAATCTGCACATGCACAAAACAACCAACACACGATCATATCAGTATCTATCATCATACATATGAACTGGTATATCAAAAAATACAATAAATCAAAACATATACAAAAATCAAACATACCTCGGTCATCAAAAACCTCCCCAGGAGGCAATACCATGTCCGGGTCCCCCCGGAAGTCCACCCCAGCATAGGGGTATCGAAGTATGATCTGCGGCATCTGCCGCCAGATCTGTGCCGCCTGCACCGTGAAGTAGTGCCCGCCTTCGCCACCACCGTGGCGAACCAAAATCTGAGACCACCGCCTCAATCAAGGCTCTCGCGCCCCAGGAGCCTCTAAAAGAACCCGCGAGCGCAGCATCGGCACCCTCTCCAGAAACCAGGCCACCAGGATGGAGCCAAACGCAAAATCCCCGGTACCTGTGGACCGACAATGGTCCAACTGCGCGATCATCCGCACATGCAACGTCAAACCCCAGGCAAACTGCTCACGGCCCACCACCACCCTCTCCAGCACCAACAGCTGGCCACCACTGATCTGTTGGGTCGCAAGCGACCCATACACCCAAACAATCATCATCGTGATGCAACGATGCAGCAGCAAGTCTATACCGCTAATACTCACTACAGTCCCAGCCATGTAGTGCTCGCCTAAGCAATATCGCTCGGCGACCTCTGATAGCTATGTACCCCTCGGCAGCACAGGCTCTGCCGGAAGCGGTGTTCCCCGAAAGGGGAGCCCAGTCAAGAAATATATGTCCTCCACCGCAGTGAAGGGGATCTACTCTCCTCGCACAAGGAAGCAGTGCAGATCTGGGCTCCACATCTGGAGCAGGAACTGGAGTAAATACTCTTGTGCCCGTATCAACGGGCACTCAAAAAACTTTAGCAACCCACTGGTTGCTAAAGCCGCTCTAACCGCAGGCCCTGCATTGGCCACAGCATCTCGCAGCTGCGACCAGTCCCGCTCGCGCCACCGCACATCCATAAGTCACTGATAGCCACCTGCACACAACACGGAGTCTTATATCAGCTAATGAATCCATCCAATGCATCAAAAAGGCTACTTTTTTACCCTGAAAACTTGCCTCTAAAGTGTGGTTTTACCACCCACAGGCGCGCACACATGTGTACCTATTCACTATACAGGCGCGCACGTATGCGCGCCTGTTTTTCTCACAGGCGCGCTCATGAGCGCGCCGGTTCACAATACAGGCACGTGCTAGGGCGCGCCTGTCAAACCCACAGGCGCGCTCTGGAACGCGCCTGTTCACCCCACAGGCGCGCACTAGTGCGCGCCTGTCCACCTCACAAGTGCGCCCCTAGGGCACACCTTAAATTCTCCCCCACACGCATCAATGCGCTTGTATTCAATGGACAGGCGCGCACGTATACGCGTCTTCCACTGAATCGCCTGTGCATGCGGGCCCACAACCAGTGAAAAAACACCTTAAACCCCCTGTACGGCCCCCCGTACCTACCCTGCCCCAAAATTGGAAACCTATTTCTATGCAGGATGATCAGACCACTAACCTGAAACTCGCACACCGTCGATCAGATACCCCGTGCTCCCTGAAACTCCAAATCTCCTCTGCAATCTTCTCGTTCAGTCACTGTAGCCGCAGGTACAAATGAGGTGGCAATGTGGGCCCTACAGCTATATATAGGCCTTTTGCCAAACTTCCACTCACCATTCCGGGAGCCTAAAGTTTCTGTTTTTCGAGCCGTCTTCAGCCACGGGATTAACGTCCCGCCACCTACATTTCAGCAGTCCCTGGGTCGCTTTTCATCATGAGCCCCCGGGGCACCTTTTTTTCATATCATGGTCAGGTACGCACGCGCATGGTCACATTTGTCAAATACATGCTCATATCTTTTATTCTCTTCAGATATTGTTCACTTTGGGTATTTGGTTGTTATGTGCGCAGGTACTTGCTCATCGGTCATCGACATCATCCCTTCAGGTATATATTCATCACTGGCATGTAGTCTACCCCACTGTATTGCATTTACATTTCCAGTCACACCCTTTGATATTGGCCTTTAGGATCCTCATTCCCGGCTCTGCAGTACCCACACCTCCATTTGAATCTTCGGTACTGTAACCCGGTAGCATTCTCACCCACATGAGTTGTCCCATTCATAGCACCCTCTGGCACTTTTGACACTCATGTTGTTTTTCGTTACCCTTTAGGGATGGGAGTCCCGATAGTCTCTCATCATGTCGTGAATCAGCCACATACTCTTTCTCTTCATTTTTCTAGCTTTCCCACATGGACTCCCGGATTATCTCTATATGGTTCTTTTTTTTACCTGCACCTCCGCAGGATCATGAGCCCTTCATTTCATCCACACTCAGTTTTCCCATCTGCGAACCTGCCCTCATTTCACCTACCTCATACAGAAACTCACCAATGGGGCCCCCACCCTTCATCAGTTTCCCAAGACAATTCTACCCTCCCTGGGGCACGCATTTCACACCGGGGCACCCATTTCTGTATTTGTACTTTTTTCCCCAAAATTATTTATTATTTATTGTACAAACACCTTTATTTCCAGTCATTACATTCTTTTGTCGTCACCGTTGGCGACTTGCTTTCTTTTGGCCACACGCAACCCATGTCACCCTTGGTTGGAGCATTACTTATCATTTACCCTTGTTGGCATCGTCCATATCTTCAGAGTACTCCACAGTTCAGTTACCTCTACCCTCTGAATTTGTTCACCTTGTCCCGCCTCTGGCACAACTTAGCACCGGTCTTGTCGTCCCCCTGACACTCGACCTTGTCACACGATTGCGGCCACTGTTTCTCTCATACATCCTCCAGCCAAGGGCAGTCTTGAGTCATCCCACTCCTTGACTTCATCCATGTACCTCTGCCACCTCCTCACCTCAATAGATTCCACGGATCCCTTCGCTCCTGGGAGTCGCGTCCCCCTTTTGTCGACATCAGCACACTTTTCCAGAAGGGCGACAGTATCTTGATTCTCATTCTCTATTTTAATGAGAGATCTCAGACGACACAGGGTGAAACACCATTGCTCCCTGTTGTCGTTGGCCCCCATAACATTCGACGCCAACACTCTCTCATGTTATGGTGGGTCTTACTTTGCGACTATTGCAGTTATTTTTGTCATTTGCCGAAGACCTCTGAACTGGGTAGGGCCATCAATGCCCACATCATCGTCGCTGCTTATTACCGCGATCATTGCCGATTATTCAGAGTATGTTCCTTTGCAGAATTGTCTTCTGCCTTTATCATTACCGCCCCCGAGGGCGCTACAGTTGTCTACACCAACACTTTCGTCATCTTTTTTCAGAGTTACATAAAAACGAGCATGGGGCATGCCCGCCTCGTTTGTACACAGTTGTATATT
Organism: Picea engelmannii; assembly: GCA_009831015.1. Taxonomy (NCBI): domain Eukaryota; kingdom Viridiplantae; phylum Streptophyta; class Pinopsida; order Pinales; family Pinaceae; genus Picea; species Picea engelmannii. The sequence goes on along the minus strand of ML780881.1, from coordinate 326,341 downwards.
TTTTCTGCACATCTCTCAGAAGGTCGGGTCCTACCGGTTCCTTTTTTCTCCAACGGATCGCTCCGAATGGTCCCACTATTGCTCTCCCTTACAACAAAATTCTCAGTAGAAGAAACATTGATGGATTTCGGCTATACGTATGCTCCTAACCTCATCCATCAGGGGGCATCTATTATCACCGAAATTTCGTCCGCACATGGCGACAAGACTCCGCATCATCAAAACAGCAATGAAGTCATTCATGGCACTGAATTAATTTCACAGCAGTCCAGAAGGGTCAAAAACTATACAAAGTAACCAAAATTGAAGGGTGCTTCACAATAGTTTGGTGTGTGCGCACATGCGCAGGACAAGAACGTACTCTGCGCGCACGATGTGCGGCTGTCAACGACAAAACCCGCGCACTTGCTAAAACGGTGCATTTATGGAAATTGGTCGGCCTCTCAACCACTTACGGACCGGCTCCCAATCTGATTTGACTCCCAAATCCGAGCCGAATCCGTAGGGTAGGCGGGTTAATGACCTAAGGAATCCCTAAAGGGCCCCTTTTCACACTTTGAAGAGGTTACATAATCGCCCGAGGATCTGCTATAAAAAGTCGTGAAGATACATTGTTTTCGCAAGGAATTTCAGGCATTGTTATGCTGCTCAGATTGTTAAGGACTCATTCTTTAACGATAACACATCGGCAGCATCGCTGGGATTTCTTTCACTGCCATGCTCAGTTATTCTCATTGTAAGGAAAGAAAACTTTGTGAGGGCCTCAAAGAGCCTTCTATTGGGGGAAGAAGGAACCACAGTTCTCTTCCTTCATCGTGCTCTGATTTCATCAATAGACCAACTCAAAACCATTGGTGACATCTGTCTTTTTTGTTTTTTGGTTTTTGTTGTTTCTCTTCACAGTTTTAATTTGTTTTCAGTTGATATTAGCTTGTAGTTTGTTCTGTATTCTCTAACCTTTCTTTCCCCAGCTGTCATGCCCTGGAAGACCCAACAGGGCATGTAAGCACCCTCGATTTGCTCACCAGGTGACGAATTGGGTGCGAACAACAGTTCATCGGTGCATCATTGATGAAGGTGAAACCACATGTATCATGTCTAAATCCGTATGGTAGAAACTCGGTTCCCCCGAACTCATACCATCTACCATTACCTTAAGCGCCTACGATGGAAGACCCTCATCCCCCGAGGGACTCTTCCAAAATTTCCCCGTCGATCTCGGGGGAAAAACCATTCTTATCGACATTGAGGTTATCGATGCCCCACTCGACTACAATATCTTGTTTGGTCGTAGCTACATGTATGCTATGAAGTCCGTCACCTCTTCTATGTTTTGAACCATGATGTTTCCCCATAACGGAAAGATCATTACCATCGATCAAGTATCACATTATGAGCCTAACCCTTCATCCAACATAGACAACATCATCCCTTTTGTCCACACTAATCTCGATGCCTATCCACTCATCGAGATGGGCCCCAGAATCTTTAAAGACCCATCCTTGCTAGGAACATACCACGGAGCACCATCGCTCCTCCATCCCTCAGCACAAGTATTTGTCGTATCCTCCAACGGAATGACAACTAAAGATACTCTCCCTCCCACCGAGGCCTCTTTTATCCCTGACGTCCCACTAGTCGCAGAACGTCTCCCTCAGGAACCCCCTGGAACTAGCTTAGCTCGACCCATTCCTGATCTTTCCCTCCCCTAGGGCCATATCCCAATCTGGGAGACCGTCCCCCAAGCCATTACCCAAATCCATTTCTTTTACCCCCCACAAGGTGTATAAGATTTCCAGGTAGCTGCAACACTTACCCTTCCTAATATGGTACTAGCAATCCCATTTTGGTATCTACATCTACCTAAGATGGTCCCTCAACCATCCCTCCCTCCCCAAACAGAAGGAATCCTGATGCAGATTCCCATACTCACCCCCACCATACCACCTACACCCCCACTCACTAGTCCCCCTGCCACAGATGGGGGCAGGAGAAAAAATAAGGAGCTCGCCGCTCCACTTCGCCCACATGTCCAACCTCCTTGCACACTCTGTGAGAAAAATAGACACCCCACCAACAAGTGACCATCTCTCCCCAAGTTATGTAATCTCATTCAACTCCCTCAAGCACCACCACCACTCGTTGCCTCCTCCAGTATCACTGTTGTCTCCCATAACACAAGTAACAAAGGACTGTGAACCAAATTTGCCTGTGCCATTTGTTCAGAATATGGTCATTACACACACCATTGTCCAGTGTTACCTCAATTCTAGCAGACACTAACAGCCATACGCTAGAGCTTTCAGCAAGAACCCACCCCAACTCATGTCACCGACATCCATTATGTCACGAACTCAATCAATGAACGTATGAGATGTCCTTTCTCTCTATGTGAATCACTTTATCATTTCACATAGCAATGTCCTATGATCATTGAATATGAGCATCACCACCTGGTCCCCTCTCAGGAGGTGGTGCCCCACCCACTATCAGTCCCTCTGGACCTGGAGGTAGCTACCCAGTCATCACAGCACCTGCTACTGCTGCTCTTTGGACCACAGTATGCCACACCAATGGAACTCCCACACACTTATCTAGGATTCCCTCGTCCTGGATCCACGACCACATGCCCTCAGGCACTCCTTGTAGCACCACCTCCAAGCAGCAGTGAATATCCTTAAAATATCCCCCAGCCTCGACCAAAGGAGCATGTGATGGCCCTGCACCCAAGTCATCAAAATGACATCTCCTAGCCGCCCTCTCATCGTCAACAAGCCTCGCCCCAACATCCTCTCGGTGTTGTCTCTCTCCTACCCGTGGATCTCCCAGCAAAGGTCTCACTGGCCCCTGACGCGTCAGCAGTCTAACCAAATCTACCCCGCGCCTACAAGGCCCTACATCTTCACACACAACAAACAAATGATAGTATCATCATACACCCATACATAAAAATATACATGCTATACTATCTATAGAGTAACAAACATCACCCCATACCTCTGTGATCAAACACCTCCCCTGGAGGTAACACCATCTCCAGATCATCCCGGAGTTCCACCTCGAAGTATGGGTACCACAATATAATCTGTGGCATCTGAAGCCACACCTATGCATCCTCGACTGTGACATAGTGGCCACCCTCACCACCACCGTGGAAAATCCAAATCGTTGACCACTGTCACAGTTGTGACTCTCGCACACCAGGTGCACCCAATAATACTCTCGGGTGCAACATAGGAACCCTCTCCAGAAACCATGCCACCAAGACCGACCCAAAGGAAAACTCCCCTCAGTCTACAGCTCAAAACCTGTCTAGCTACCCTACCATCTTGGCATGCAACATCAAGCCCCAGGGAAAATGCTTTCCTGCCAAATCCCTCTCCATAATCCTCAGCTGACCACCACTGATCCGCTGAGTCGCGGGGGACCCATATACCCTCACAACCATCGTTGCCACATAGCGATGAACCAGGGAATCCATCAACCCAATACTGACCACAGAGCCCGAAATAAATTTATCCCTCGTACTGTACCTCCGGCCTAGGAAAACCAACTTCCCATCCGCAAGTACTATGGGCTCCATCGGTAAGGGAGTTCCCTGAAAAGGGAGCTCTGTCAAGAAATAAACATCCTCCACTGTAGTGAAGGCCAACTACTCACCCCGCACCATAAAACAATGAATATCCGGACTCCACATCCAAATCAAAAACTACATGAGGTACTCCTAGGCCCGTATCAGAGGGCACTCAAAGAACTTCAGTAGCCCATACGTTGCCAAAGTGTCACGGACATCGTCATCTAGTGAATCGACATCGTCCAAATGATCACCTACATCCACATATACAGTACTTGATCAGCCATCTCAAACATCCAAACATTAAAATCTCCAAAACTCCTCTAAACTCGTTCATACACTCAATAACACAACAGGTACAAATGAGGTGGTATTGTGGGCCCTACAGCTATATATAGTCCATTTTTCCAAACTTCCAAACTCAATTCAGGGAGCTCCAGGCATCCATTTTTCGATTCGTCTTCACCCACGGGATCAGCACCCTATCATCTACACCATGATAGTCCCCGGGCCAGTTTTCATCCTTAGCCCCTAGGGGACTCTTTTTCTCCTATTCCTCTCAGGTACGCATGCTTACATTATTCAATACCCACTATATGATCTTTCTCTTCAGATATTGTTCACATCGGGTATTTTTTTTTCAAGTGTGCAGGTACTTGATCATCATATCTCAGTAGTCTTGATTCAGGTATATCCTCAACATTGGCATGTAGTCATTCCCTCTGAATACCAAGATGCATCTCCCAGTCACACCCTCCGATTTTTGCCTCTAGGATCCTTATATCCGGCTCTGCAGTACCGTCACCTCCACCACATTTCGGTACTATCACCTGGTAGCACTCACACCCACATGAGTTGTCCCATTCATCGTTCCCCCCAGGCACTTTGACACTCATGTTGTTCTCACCATTTAGGGATGGGAGTCTCGATAGTCTTACACCATGTCGCGAATCAGCCACATACTCCTTCTCCTCATTTTTCTATCCTATCCAATGGACTCCTAGGGTACATCCACACAGTTTTATTTTGGCTGCACTCCCGCAGCATCATTAACCATCCATTTTATCCACCACCAATTTTCCCATCTGCAGATTTCCCTCCATTCATTTCCCTCATACAGAAACCTGCCTATGGGGCCCCAACCCTCCACTCATTTTCCAACCAACTTGCCCCATCCTCTGGCCAATCCATCTTACACTGGGGCACCCGTTTCTGTATCTACATTAATATCCCACCTTCTTTTTTAATTCTTTTTGTAATTAAGTCGTTGTTTCCATCATTTTACATAGCCTTTTGTCGTCACCTTTGGTGACCTTCTTCCCTTTTGGAAAACGCAACCCATGTCACCCTTGGTTGGGGAATTCCTTATCACCCACTCCTATTGACATCGTCCATAAACCTTGATTATACCACAAGCCACCTACCTCTGCTCTCTGAGTTTGTTCACTTTGTCCCGCCTCTGGCACAACTTATCCTACGTCTAGTTGTCCCCCTGACACTCGACCTAGTTGTATGGTTGCTTCCACTTCACATATATCCCCAACCAAGGGTAGTCTTGAGTCTCCATGCATATTGATTTCGTCCATGTACCTCCTCAGTTCATGATCTCATCCAATGAATTTCCCGAAGCCCTTTGCTTCTTGGAGTTGCGTCTCCCTTTTTTTCGACATCAGCACAATTTCCAAAAGGGAGACCGTATCTTGACTCTCATTACCTTTACAATGAAGAGTCTATGACGGTACAGGGAGAACCATCATTGATCTCTATTTTCGTTGACCCCCATAACATTCAACTTCAACACTTTCTCATGTTACGGTGGGTCTTACTTTGCGACTATTGCAGTTTTTTTTATATTTTCCGAAGACCTATGAAATTTGTGGGGCCATCAATGCCTGCAGAATCCTTGATACTTTCTTTAGGTGTCATTGCTTACTTTTTAGAGTATTGTTCCTCATCAGAATATTCCTCTGCTCTTACCAACACGCCCCCAAGGGCACTGTAGTCATATTCACCAACACACCACTTCAGTTACTGTCTTACACATTTTTTGAGTTACATGACACGAGCATGGGGCATGCCCGCCTCGTTTGTACATAATTTATTTTTCACACCTTGATAAAGGTTGGGTCCTACAGGTTTCCCTCTCCCTCCAACGGGTCGCTCTTTATACTCTCACTATCGCTCTTTCTTACAATGATACTCTCAGTAGAAGAAACATTGATGAATTTCGGCTATACGTATGCTCCTAACCTCATCCATCAGGGGGCATCTGTTATCAATGAAATTTCGTCCACAAATGGTTATAGGAATCCAGCATATTCAAACAGCTATTAGTTCACCCATGGACCAAAAATTACCAAAAAATCATTTCC
>ML780881.1:275822-310148 GCA_009831015.1 Picea engelmannii | reverse complement strand
TATTTTTTCATCTTATGCGTGGAAGCGCTCGGACCTCACGGGGAGCGCGCGGGATTCGCTGAGGGTGCGCTCAGGAAGCTGGGTCGGAAGCTGGCTTCCTGGTTCAACGATTCCTCAAGGGCAGGGAGCGCGTTTTTGAACCAGGAAGCGAGCTTCCGACCCAGCTTCCTAAGCGGATTCGCTCGGAGCGGGCTTCCTAGGCCAGTGCGGGGGGGGGCGCTTCTGGTAACATTGCATAAACTTCAAAGCCCAAACTTGCAGAAAATTTCTAAGTACAAAAATGAGATTTTTTGTTAATTTTCAACAATAAAACTAAGCTAAAAGAGAGCTCTTTTAATGAATTTTATTTTCTGTCCCAAAACAGCAAATAAATGACACTAAATAGCTAGATTTAACAATGAAGCAACCTTCTAAACTACTCACTTTTATGCCTTTAAAATTTAGAAGAAAATATTTGCAAAAAAGTGACTTCTACATCTAGATCTAGCTTTAGATATGGAAATGAAACTTAGATCTAGATCTAAATGTAGCATGCATGCATGAGATCTACTTTAATATAGCTGAGAAACTGAAATCTACTTGCATGCAATGGGAAAGTAACCAAGAGAATATTGAAAATTATGAGAGAGAGAGAGAGAGAGAGAGAGAGAGAGAGTCTTTCTTCAAGTCTTGAATCTTGGGCTATGGGGTCCTTTGGTAAGTGAAAGAGGTGTTTGCTCTTCAATTTCTTGAAAAGAGTGAAAGATGGATCTCCAATCCAACACCTCTCCAAGCTTGGGGAACCTGTTCAACCTTTGCAAACACTTTGTTAGATAATGAACTTCCTACAAAAGAGACTTGAAGGAACACATTAGTTCATCATAAAAACATGCAACTTTTAAATCTCTAGATATAAGAAGATAATAAGATCTAAAGAACATAATAATTAAGTAGATCCTACCCTAATATGTGTCAACACACCTTCCAAGGCCTTAAATGAAGTAGATATACAAAAATTGAACAAAATACAAGGTTACCTTAGATTTAAGCACAATTATCCAAGCATCCACACATTGATACAAGCACCATAGACCTCCAAAGTTTTTTATTCAATCTTATAAGGGTATTACAACAACATTACAATAGCCAAGTTCTTTCCCCAATCTCCAACTAACTCAAAAGAGGAGGGGTCGACTTAGTTTTATAGCATTTGGGGTGAGAATCCCAATGTGGAGGGCGCACATCCCAAAGCTCAAGTGACAATTGGATGTGTGGGATCGAGTCACATCTCACATAAGGTGAGTTAACTCGCCACTAGTGAAGATAAAGAGTGGGAGAGTGGGCCAAGTGGCCAAGGGAAGGTGGATATCTCCCTTGGGATCATCAATCCACTCCATAATGCGCCATCTACTCAAGGAGGTGCGCAATAATATTTGGGATCTCCATCAAGTGGAGAGAACTCCCCACTTAACTCACTCTAACTGTCACTAAGTCACAATGAAGTGGGAGAGAGAGAGAGAGTTAACTGAAAACATGTTTCCACAAAATAGCATTTGCTGATTTTTGTCTTTTATTTACCATTTTCGAGAGAAAATCATTTTTTCTTGAGTAAAACTCAATATTTACCCTCGAAAAGGTGGTATTTAGGTAAAGTGGGTATTCTGGATGTGAAAACGAATACCCACAAGGCATATAATGCCTCCTAGTACTACTTTTTTTAACTTATTTACCAATTACAATTAAAAAATCCCGTTTTACGGGAAATTCTTTATTGACTGAAGACATTAAAAAAAACTAAGGGGGACTTAGCGCAATTTCCATATGACTCAATATTGATGACTTAGCATGGTAATTTAAACATTTAGAGACTAGAATTAGATTTTCCAAGCTAAGGCCTAACCATCAGTACACGCTCCAACTTTGGAGGTATTGGAGTGGAAAAACTTAGAAATTATAACTCTCCTAAAATGAATTTCAGGCAAGAAATAATTAACAAATGAAAAAAAACACTCTAGAGTTTGTACTCATGATCAAATCTTAGGAGGCCAAGCCTTTTACAAAATCATCATGCTAACCTCATCTTATTACAATGCCCCATAGGGGATGGAAATGCGAAAAAAGGTGGTCAATTTGACCGGATCGACTTCTAAACTCTGAATTTTGACCAACTGTTTGCTCAATCTTTGGCGGCTCAACTGCAAGTCCATCCTAGTGCAACTTGGTGGATAACACCTGGTTTTGTGAAACCCAATTTTGAACTATTGATGTAATGGACTATGTAAAATTGGTGTTTAGGGATGTTGATGTGGATCCATCTCGCCACATATTTTTTCTTGATGATAGTGCTCATTGCTAACAGGTACATGTCGAGATTTTGAGGTTCTCATGCACTCCCAAGAAGAGCACATGTCCCCAAGTTGGAGTCAGTTGTTACCCCTCATTTTGCACGAGGCTTGTACTAGTGAATTGTTTCACTACCCTTGTGATTTTGATCACAAAGAGCTTTGAATGGTTAGGGTGTTCACTTGGTTCTTTGGATTATGACATGGATGATGACGTGCTAGAGGTTTTGATGGTGTTTTTCTTTAGTATACTTGCTCATCATAAGAGGTAGCACCACACTTGATCATGTGATGTTCTAGTCTCCACTCTTGATTCCTTGCTAGATGATTGTACGTGAGGATGTATGGATCCCTTTGTGGAGCAGCCTAGCATTTTGGGGCTAAGTGGATCTTGCATGGGCTTCATCATGGCATAGAGCACTTGGCATACACTCACTTGTTTACACATGGTTTGTTACTTGGATAGCATGGAGCATGGTATTACCTTGAGCACAAATCTTGAGGCATTTTCACAACTCATGAGGCATCTTCATAACTCTCGATGCATCTTCACAACTCCTAAGGCATCTATACAATGCCCTAGGCACTCGAGGGTTATTCTTCATGCACTTGACCCATTCATTCCATGCTATATCATAGTTCATGCAACATTCAACCACATCACCATACTTTGAGGCACATACCACCTTGGAGGTTGCATCTATTTGGCATGTGTTGACCTTGTTAACCCTCATAGGCTTGTGGGAGGTGGTTGGTATGATTTGAGGGGAAGGTTACACATTGGAGACCTCACATATGATTGTTGGAGCTAATTTTAGGTGAGATGTCCACTCATTGGAGCTTCTACTCATTACTTGTTGGGACATTTCACCTTGGAGAGCTACTACTCATTACTTGTTGGGACGTTTCACCTTGGAGAGCTACACAACCACCTTGGAGGAGATCTAGGAGGTTTTCATTGCCTACTTTGAGGTGTTGGTTGTGGATCTATCCACTTAGAAGCCTTTGAAGGCTAGACGTTGCACCATTAACTCATACTTCTTCCTTCTTTGATCGGGACGTCCCACTTTTTTGAGCCTATTTTGTTGGTGACTTGTACATGTTAGCTTTGACCACTTCATTATTTTATGTATTGTTGAATAATTAGTTGGAGGAAATAATTCTTTACCCCTCCCTAGGTTAGATCTAAAGTTTTCACATAAGATATTATTATTCTATTGTAAAGGAAGTTGAGCTAGGATCTATATAAAGAGTAGCCCTTCCTCATTTGTACTCATGGTTGGATTTTTGGAGCTTCCACTCATTGTATCTTAATTGACATATCTTTTCTTGGAGCATATGGATGTATAAGGGTTCTTTCTTTGTGGACGTTGGTGTCAATTCTTGAAGCTTTTGTATCTTGGTTTCTATTTGGTGCATAGATATTGATTGTGAATGCCCAAGTCTTCTACAAGCTAACTAGATCGATTCATTGAAGGGAAATTCTTCCATTGGAGGGAAGATGCTTTGGGGTAACTCCTCTCCTTCTTCCTCTGTTAGTTTGATAATTATTTGATGCCTTGCTTTGTCTATCCATTTTAGGAACCCTAGCAAGGGTGTTGAATTCATTTATCAAGCTACAATTGATCTTGTTGGTGAAGGTTGCTCCCTTTTGGACCTCTTCTTGTAGGTCATTGGTCTTCATTCTTAATCTTGATTAGATAAGAGATTATTTTCCCCCCTGGGTTCTGGTCTCTTTATCCTAATCCTTAGATGAAATAGACCAATTTTGATGAGGGGTTTTCTTCTTGACTCCATAAGCCCCCTTTGATTCACCTTGAATCCATTTCCCTTGTTGGATTTGGCACTAATCTCTACTTCCTTCCATCACCTCTTTTATATTCTAAAAATACCCCAAAACATTGTTTTACTAAAGCTACTCTCACTTCACCTTGGCCTCATTGCTTAGCTTTAGTAATCCTATTAAGGATACCTCCCTTGAGCTGGAAGAGAGTCGGCCTAAAGTGAAGAGGATAGGTTGCTTAGGTGGTAGTGGTGGCCGTCCTAGTAGTTCCCTCTTGGGTTATATCTTGTGGATTAGGGAATTTATCATCAAGTACAATTTGGGAGGTAACATGTAGTACATAGAGGTGTGAATCCTTTGGAGATTAGTGGCAGTTGTAGGTTATGAGCAGAATCTTGGAGGACACTTTTGGTGTGATCTTAACCTAGTATGCTTGCATTTGTTTCTCATGGCTAGATCAGGACCATGAAGGCTAGCACTTGGGGTTGTTATTGGATTGTGTGCGCTGTGTACTTGAGAATGTCATCTTCGAAGAGTTATGATACTTGGCACCCTTCTAAGGACTTGTGCTTTAAAGGATGAGTCAAAAAATGTCTTGTACAATGAATGAACCCCAATGTGAAGGTTAAGTGTGAAGAGATGAGGAGCACTAGCATGGATGAGGGTAAGAATTAACATGAGACCCCATTCATGTGACAAATCAGGGCACTTCTACATATTTAGAGGCACTTCTATGTATTTGGAGGCATATTTCACCTTTGTGAAGGTCTTTATTTGGAGAAGAGCTTCTTGCGTGAGGAGATGCCATGTGGTGTTGTTGACATGGTCAAACCCCTAAATGAGGATAAAAGCACCCAAAAGAGGAGCACCTAGCATGAGACAATGACATGAGTCCTTGGGGCTACTTTCAAACCCTAAAAACAAGTCAAATATCCCTTGAGAAGAGGAGTGCCCAATCTATGAAAGCATCGAGATGCCTCTTAATGATATTTTAATGGGAATAGGTTGAAGCGAGAAGCTATAAAAGGAGATCTCATTTCATTTGCAAGGCATGGATTCATGAGGGTTAAGACTCTCCCCAAGAGATAGAATTACTCTTCATTCTTTTGCAGGTTGATTGTGGAAAGGTTAATGACAGTTTAAAGCTCCCATTCTTCTTCTTTCTTGAGATCATGTTCATGTGCTAACGTTGCCATCTTGCATTTGCTTCTGTACCTTCTTGGCTGGGGCTGTTTTCACTATATTTTGTGGGTTGTTCTTGGTTAAAGAAGAGGTTACGGTTGTCTTGAACCTATTGTAAAATCAGATTCAAGATATGATGTATTGCTGGTTGTTTATTCAATAAAGAAGGTTGTCCAAATAGCTTTATTTCATATATGGTGTCATGTATAGCTGTAAATGTGACTTGGATATGAGATTGCATCATTTTTGAACATCTTACTTGGCTGTAGCACATAAATCTGGTTGATATCTGCTCATTGGGTTTTTTGTTAGTAGCTTTTTCTTTAACTATGGGTATAACCCAAGAATATATACAACAGCCCACAAGCCAGATGTACCGATAACTTGTGACTTAGCAAGAGCCGAGGCGTCCCACTTGGGGTCGTCTACCCTTCTAGCTTTATCACAATGGGCCTACATGTACAGACTCTACCCCCCTCTGGTTTTGAACCTGTGACCTCCAAGGAGGAAACACATGTTCTTAACCATTAGGCCCACTTAAGCTGCACAGCTTTTTTGTTAGTAGCTTTACGATGCATTCTCCATTCACTCTCAGGGTTCTTTGTTGTCCTAACTTCATAGCCCATATGATAAGGTACTTCTCTTGATTGATTTCGACCCTAAATTATTCTAAAATGCCTAAAAAACACATCATTTCTCTCATCCGATTTTGTACCAGCAGTTAAGAACAGAGTAGTGATCTTAATTAGGGATTCCCCCTTGAGTTGGAAAAGAAACAGCTTAAAGTGAGAGGGACAGCAACTGCAGTGACAATAGGCAGTGTCGCAAAGTTGCCCTAGAGTTGCACTTTGTTGTTTGGACTTGAATATTATCAAAATGCAGGTTTGGGAGTCAACATATTTAACATTACTGTTTATACTTCAATACGACATTGATTTATAACATTTTATTGTTAAATGTACAAATGTTCTGGATGCTGATGATAATTTCTGCACTTCTAAGATTGCTTAAGCAATACAGCTGAATGCATTTGCAGTGTTCTTTGCTTCCCTAGAAATTTCTGCTGTAAATCTTAGCGTATATTCCAATTTCTTTGCTTTTGACCATAAACATTGTAAATGAATTGAAGAGAATGTCTATCAGATATAAAGTTAAACAAGATTTGGGTAGTGGCCTTGTGGTTGCTGAATTCAGACGCCAGGTCGGAAGTGGTTGACATTGCAAATGCTTCTGTTCCTATAAGCATTATAATGAGAAGTTTTTGCATTTTCTGGTATTAGATACTTACGCAAATTAACATTTCTTTGGACGTCCTGATGTCATCCCATGGCTTCTTTTATCCAGGTGTTGGAGTTAGATCTTCTTTCGCTAGAATCTGTTGGAAAGTTTGCATCAGCTTGGAATGCTCGACAAGGTCCCCTACATGTTCTGATTAATAATGCGGGCATTTTCTCCATTGGAGGTAAATCATCAGTGGAATCTTCTAAGAGATAAGATTTCCAATGCTTTTACCGGAGCGCATTGTTTGATATCTTTATAAAAGTTTGTGGAAAGTGCAATTGGTTTCATTCTTTGTTATTGGAACTTTGGCCCTGCCCCATTGTTCCATATGAGAAATGTTTGTGGTACAGAAGCCAGTATGAAATCCCTTGGAAGCTCTCTGAAAATGTTTCCCACACTCTCCTGTATGAAATCATTGGGAAACATTTCCTTGTTTGTTTCTTGACAGTTTCGACTTTATTGTACATAAGGAGCATTTCTGCCCCCTAAATATATATTGTTTTATTCTTTTCATAAGTGGGCTGGCATTCATGCACAAGTCCAAACAGATAAGGCATGGTAAAAAAATCAGGAAAACGTATATTCCAACATGACCTTTATGAAGTAGATTTTAACTTTTTTCTATTATCCATGAATATTTAAAAATTATATTTAAATATAAATGAAATAATATTTATTACATTTTCCCTTTCCTTGAATTTCAGAAGTGGCATTTCCAATAGTTGTACCCGTTGTACCTGTATCTCCCTTTCAGGTGACATTGGTTTCACTCTTCTTGTATGGCATATAATCCTTAACAAGTGACAATCTTTTGCTGAGCTATATCTTTAAGGTTTTATAATTTTATTATTAGGAAAAAGAGTATTTGTATCAATTACATTGTTTTACAAAATGTTGGTGTATGATTTTGCCAACTGTTTACAATGGTCCATAGATTCATTATTACGATTATACTACTAATGTTAGGATTTCCAAAGAACTAGTCTTTGCATAGATTTCCAAGTGTGAAGCTAGTAGAGCCAGCCACCAAGCCACTGCCATATCCAATGCAGATACAATTTAAAAAAACAGAGATCCACAACATTAGATCTCATGTTTACTGCAAATACAAAGTTACGAACTAGAGAGACATTTGGGTGTGGGTGTGGGTGCAATAAGGATGAAAACAATTTCAACTATGGGTACAGGGATATGTTGATTTTCCTTTGTAAAGGAGGAGGTCATCTGGATGCAGGTATATCAGGTATGGGTACTGCCCAGGGGGTAATATAAGTATCCAGGAAACTTTGCTTCTTAGCACATTAAAGAGAATGGATACTTCAGTCTGCTTATTTATCAATCAGCTCTAGAGTTCACAACAAACCTAATATGATTGTTGCCTGTGCTTTTGTACTGACTTTATTTCATTGCATGGTAATTACTAGTATTAATCTTTAATTGATTATCCCTTTTTGCTTCTGAAAGTAAGGTACAGATATAGGCATTCAAGGAAGTAATCATGTTGTTGTTTTCATCTTGACTAATTATAAGGCCCATGTTTCGGCTTCCAGTCCAACTGCACAATATAGACTTCTTCAATTGGGTCTTTGTCAAAATCAACCCTCTTACACGAGTAAACCAGTCTTCTCCATATTATCATTATTTTTGTTCCTTTGTCCAACTTTGGTTTACTTGCAAGTTGCAACAATACTCCCTTGTTTGCCATTCAATATACCAATCGGTATACTCCCTTATTGATACTCCTGAAATGTCTCTGAATCCCTTTGTTTGCTTCACAAAATAACTGAATTTCCAGCTTGCTTACTTCGATTTCTCTTTCACTGCCGTCTAAGTTTATTACTAACATGGAGTTGCCTTCCATTACTAGGTCCGTTATTGTGATATCTAGGGAAAGTTACAATCCTAATATTAGAGCTATAAAATTGTTTTGTTTTTTGAAACTTCGCTCATCTTTATACTATAAACCAGGGAAATCTTCTGTTAAGGAATGCAACATCATTTCCGTAATGTTTTGTGGTTTTTATGGGAAATTTTAGTACTAAATATTTTTCCCGCATTAACACATGTTAGTGTTGTAAGGCCAGTGAATATTATTAATCAAAGTAATATTTGTATTATTCTTTACAAGTTATTCTAGTACTCTTACACTGCTATCAATGTCAAGAATATTTTTTTCGGACCACAGCGTTATTATGTCTAAGCTTCTTGGCTGGGGTTAAGGATATGTGGTGAAATTATGAATTGGGTAAAATGTTGAATCTGATATTTGAATATGTTTGCCAGCACCTCAGACTTTTTCTAAAGATGGCTTTGAAGAACATATGCAAGTGAATCATCTAGCTCCGGCACTTCTTACTCTTTTGCTCCTACCCTCTCTAATAAGAGGTTCTCCTTCTCGAGTAGTGAATGTCAACTCAAATGTAAGTTTTGTGTCTTCTATGTTAATTGCTAATCCTAGCGATGGCAGAGATGGTGGCCATGGCATAGTGGGTTCATTGTCACATCAAATAAAAGGATATTTTAACATTGACATGCCATGCTTGAAATTCTTTCTGTTTTGTATCTTATAATCATTGGAATTTTTTTTTATTCTTTGTCAAGAGCTGGTTGGCAGTTGAATGTGGATTTTTGCAAAGGAAATTGTAGAGTCATAGTGATTGACACAATTTTTGTCTTCTATAACAGATGCATCATTTAGGTTTTGTTGACTCCAATGACCTGAATGTTACATCTGGAAAGAGAAAATATAGCAGTGTCATTGGTTACTCAGGAAGCAAACTTGCACAGGTGGGAAAGACTGATGTGTTGTAGTTATATTCTTTAGTATCTTACGAGTGTCATTGTTATAGACATCATAGTATTAGCAGTTTGTTTTGCTGCTAAATTGCCACTCATGTTTGATTGCAAATGTGGTTTGGTGCACGAGGCCGCATCAATCTAAACTATTTTTTAATTTTTTTTTTTAAATACAACTGAGTATAACATATGGTTTGGTGCTTATGCTCTTTCAGATTATGTTCAGCAGTGTGCTCCAGAAAAAACTACCTTCTGAAGCTGGTCTAAATGTAATGTGTGTTTCTCCAGGAGTGGTTATGACAAATGTAGTAAGTCTCTGATTATTCGATCTCAAAGTCTTTGTTACTGTGGTGTTTAAATCTTTTCATAGTTATTTACATCTTCCCTAACTGCACTTGCGTCTGCTCAGGCACGAGACTTACCTCGAATTATTCAGACTGGTTATCACCTGATTCCATATTTCCTTTTTAGTGCTCAAGAAGGTTAGTCATTTTTATTTTATGGAACATTTACGAGTCTGAACATTCTTTGTAAAGTAATTCCAATTAAAAAAACGTTAATTATTTGCAGCCAGAACCATCACTTGTAGGGAGTATGTGAATTATATAACATGCTTATATGATGGAACTTTGATGGATGCCCTACTGTCAACAGAAATAGCTATTTTGTAATTTCTGTAATTGTCACAATCAAAGATATCTCTCTCAGGTTCTTCCAAATATCAATTTCTGCTGAATGTGTTTATTAAGGCTGTGGGTGTCTTTTTTTTTGTAGGTGCTAGAAGTACATTATTTGCTGCAACGGATCCTGACATTCCAGAGTATTGCAGTGTTTTAAGGGCTGATGATTGGCCAGTTTGTCCATATTTTTCTGGTGACTGTCGTCCAACAAATGCTTCAGCAGAAGCACACAATGTAGATTCTGCTATGAAGGTTTGGGATAAGACATTGGAACTCATTGGCCTTCCTTCAAATGCTGTTGAAAGGCTTATGGAAGGTGAAGTGGTTCCATGTAAATATTGTCATCAGAATATGACAGAAGTGGACTACTGACTGGCAAGAGATTCAGATGTAGTTCAACCTTCAGTTATTTTTATATTCCGATTATAAAACCTTCTGCAGCAGATTTTCTCATGCCTCAAATCAGTCATTAAAGTCAGCATGCGCTTTTTGTTTCTTCTTAAGGCGATTTGTATTATCAGAGCTGTGCTTTTGTTATGAGATTTCCAAATCACAAGGGTATTCTATCATATATTCCCCAAGGCAAGTCCTTGGGATCATTTCTCATATGGTAACCTACGAAGAACTGAGTTGAACTTGTGTTGATTGTAAGAAAGAAAAGATGACAGTTGTGTGGCCATGGAAATGTTTTTCTGGGGATAAATTAAGCTGCAAGCAGAAAATAACATATTTAGGATCTTGGCTATTGGGATTTCTAAATTGGAAATCAGTGCACTCCAGCTAGATATAGTTCAAAATCCGCTTTTAGGCAACCTTTGCTGAGAGTGTAAATCTCATTCATAATGTGATATTAGATTTCATGTTTAATTTATTTTTAAAGCTGTATCCAAAGATCTACCATTCCAATCCACGACTTCTATGATTTGTTCTCTCATTACAGTTCTTCACATTACAATCTATGTATTTGAAGCTTAGATTAGAAACACTCTCAACACCCGAACTTTCAAATTGCATTATGTAATGCATGCCATTCATGTTTATAAATTCTTGATTTTTCATTTCAGCTTCTGACTAACACTTGAAAAAGTCTATTTTCCCAAATCCTAAGCTTCCCACAGTTGGGTGTTATTCCTTGTGGTGGCAAGGGTTGGTTTAATAAAAAAATGTTTCATGTGCAGGTAAATAACACTGATATTCCATGTTAAGATCTATGTAATTGCTGTTAACAAGTTTAGAAACAGTTTGAAACCCCAAGCTTTCAAATTGCACTTTCTTGAAGCAAAGTACATAATGCGTGCATCCTTGTTCAAACAGGTTTTTTTTGGACCAATTACCTGCTAAGCATTCCAGAGTAAATCTTTTGAGCTTTTGGGATCTTACTACTGTTGCATTGGTGTACAGTTGGGTTTGGCTTATGGGTCTGAACTGTATCTATATTAAGGTTGATAAGGAGTTCATTCCTATACACAACTTCTAGCACTACTGGTGTATGTATAAATTTAAGGGAACCTGGCTTCTATCCTCTTCAGTGGAACTTGAACTCCCAGGGTTCTACTGAGGTAATCATGTAATATAGTATCAATCCTATGGACATGCTTCATCAACCCTGGTTTTGTGCAAATTACACAAATGGAATTAAATTCACAATTTACATCATAATGAATTTTATACAAAATCAAATCACATCATATAACACAATTCAACTCAAATCTAACTAAAGCGATTCATAATCATATCATAATAACCTATTGACTTTACTTATTTGGAAAATGTAATGCTCACTTAATGCAACATAACATGATAGATGATCTAACATTGAACATCAGACAAGTCATAGTAATGTCTAGACTAATAGTCAAATTCATTTCAATCCATGCCACCTTCCACCTCATGTTATTGTTGGAGTGCTGATTGAGTCTGTTGATCATTGTGGGTGATGCCATCTAGTAATTTATTCACTTTATTTCATAAAACCTTCGAAGGAAACTAGATGTCTTTATCTTGGGAGCCACCATAATACCACATTCTAAAGTGTCCAACTTGATACTCTAGATGTTGAGATAGGAGATGGAGGTTTGAGCAAAAAATATCAATTCTTACACCTTTTTATTGAGGTACAGCAATATTTTTGCTCAATGGAGTGGATGACAGCATTGTCATTCCAATTTTGCTCACATATAGATGAACTAGTGACTTGAGTGAAGCGGATTGCATTATGATATTATTATTGGTATTTAAGAATAAACGTTTGAAACAAAAAATATAAAATATTTAAAATTGAAAATTGAAAATTCAAGAATAATTTTGGAATTCAAGTTCTTGGGGTTTTTCATTAAGCTTCATGACTATGAGATCAATGATTGGAGGTGGTTAATAGAAAAAGTTGCAAAGAGAATAAAATTATGCTGCAATAGGTGGTTGTCTGGAGGTGTGAGGCTAGTTTTGGTCAAATCAATGTTGGAGGCAATTCTAGGTTTTTGGCACTTGTCTTTTATTCCAAAAGGGGTGCTGGAGAAAATCAGTAGGACTAGCTTCAGATATATGTGGGCAGGTAAAACAGAGAGTGAAGGCATTCCACTGGTTAAGTGGCACTGTATAGCAAAACCCAAGGAGGTTGGTGGATGGGGTCTCAAAAACATCTATCACTTTGGGAACGCTCTTGAAACTAAATGTTTGTGGAGGTTAATATACAACAAGGGGATGTGGAGCTAGGTAATGATCCAAAAATATATAGAACTTGATTCTCTAGTAGACGATATTAGGAAGCCAATTAAATCTATTCTCAATGCTTCCATTGTATGGAACACAACGATCTTGGCTATCCCTTTGATAGGTAGCTGGCTTACATGGAAAGTGGGGAATGAGGAGAGTATGAGAGGAGCAGACCCCTGGGTTGGTTGTGGGGAAGGCTTTAGGTTATCTAATTTACTATTCTTCATGAGAATGCATTTATAGTCTTGTTCAAGTTGCTTCTCTAGAACTGACTACTATTTGGTAACAAGAATGGGAAGTGTAGAATTTCTGGGTCTAAAAGTGCATGAAGGAGCTCAACGGGAAGATTATATATTAAGATTGAAGAGCAGGCACGTGGAAATAAAAGAGGACGAAGATTCACTAGTATGGACCAAAAACCCTACCCTAGGTTTCTATACTACCAAGTTTGGATACAAAGCAATGTTTGGTGAGGAGAGACCTAAAAATACTCATTAGCGGTGGAAACCACTGTAGAAGATGAGGCCTGCCATGAAACAAAGATTTTTCATGTAGTTGGCAATCCTGAATAAGGCCCTAACTTGGGATGTGTTTCAAAAAAGGATTAAACAAGGCCCTAGCTGCTGAGTGTTGTGTAAAGGAAAGGAGGAAACAATGACTCATTTACTCATTTCTTGGGAGTATGCGCAACAGGTATGGCTTGAAATGGAAAATTTCACAGGATTCAGAGGTTGGACAGGAGATATGGTAGCAATTTGTTTCAAAAAATAGGTTTCAAAGGCTGCATTGAAGGATTTCTAGTCTATTCCTATAATAGTAGTGTGAGGCATCTGGCTTGAGAGGAACACGTGTATATTTGAGGGAAATTAATTCGTTCTTTGCAACTTGCCACGTAGAGTAAGGTTATTTTTGGAAGCTATAGCCCTCAAACAAATCCCTTTAAGCATAGATAAATTGGCCATGTACCCATTGATAAGATTGGAGCTCTGGGCTTCTTTGATGGAGCAAAGTCAAGGTTCCCATTCAAGATGTGGCATTGGAGGACTCCTTTTTCTGAATGATAGTAATTTTTTTAGGCTCAAGGAAAGTTTGGGAGGAGGCACAAATAATATTTATGAATTATTTGCTTTGAAATTGTTCTTAATGTTTGCTGTTGAAAAAGGTCTATTCTGTATAGAAATTTTTGGTGACTTGATAGTTATTATCAAATGGTTAAAGGGAGAAAACAAGATGTTAGATTTGAATCTAGGGCCCGTCTTTGAGGGAGTACAACTTTTTCAAGCTGCTTTTAATATCATTTCCTTTTCTCACGTGGATAGAGAAAATAATCAAGAAACGGGTTCCCTTTTCAAAGTTGGCCAGTTGTTGAACGCTGGAACTTAGTGCTAGAATCAAGAGAAGACCATATCTTGGAATCTGTTAGATGCTTCCATGTTTGGGAAATCTGCAGGTGTTATTATTTTATTCTTACAGGGTGGTATTAATGTATTGAGCTCATGGGAGGGTAGGCTGTAGCTCACTTTAAAGTCTCTTATGTATTTATATACATGGATGGACAGTCTGGGACCTCTGTGTAGTCTAGTGACTATTATTGGTTCTTGTTTTGACTGCCATTAGATACAAACTGGCAAATTTTGATGCTGGTAGTAGAGGTTTCATTTGACTGTAAATGGAGTATTTTTACCTTTTTGTGGAAAGCTCCAACATGACTCTTTGTTAGGTGCTCATAGTATACTTGAAGACCATTTTTTTATTGGTTGGAAATGCAACAAGCATGCACAAAATGTATTTATTTTCTTATGAATAAAATTATGATTTTCTTTTAATATATATCTGAGGAAAAAAAGTCATTTTGAAATCACACGTGAAATTAAAAAGATAGCCACCAATGAAGCAAAGGAGTTGGTGCTCCATGCTATTCCTAGAAGATTATAGTCCAAGTTGAGTACTAATGTATGTGCAATCCTTGTTTGCAAATAGACCCTTTGATCTCATTTTTTTTTTCTACTCAATTTGTGGCGGTGTGATTTGTAAGGTTGTATGGTAAACATTGTTCAAGTTTTTTTTTTGTAAATACCTGAGCTAGTTCATTAATAATACAGTAAAAGTACAATGAAGAGAAACCAGAGAGTCTAGGCCTGGCTGTACTGGGAAACCAGACAGTCAAAAACTAGGCAAAAAACAACCCTGCACATGGAGGGAAACCAGGCATTCAAAACCATATCATGTCTTGGCAGAGTGTAATTCAACATAAACAAAACTATAAATGAGTCCAACATAGGAAACCTGACAAAAGATGAGAGCGAGAGAATTGAGGAGGAAGTCCGCTGCGGGGAATTTCTTCAATCATTGGACAACCGACAAAGTCGCTGTCGCCATCGCTGGAGGAGCTAGTGGAGCTGGAGTTTGCTTCCCTGGCTGGCAGTCATGTGCACTTGAGGAAGGAGGATGGGGAAGGCAAGTCGTTGCTTTGGAATTTCTGCATGGGGGGAGAAATTTGGGTGTCGCTCATTTGAGCTACCTTTGTGACCAACATAGGTTCTGTTGTCTACTTGCAGGTGATGTTCGTGTTGAATTTTAATGCTTAGCTCATGCACATGTAGTTTATTTCAATTTAGCATGAACTTGAACCATAAACAATGCAACAATACAATATACAATAGTTGTAGTAACCAAGATCACAAGAAGAATAACCATGCACTAGAACACAAGAGTTTTACCCTGGGAAAACCCTTCTCAATCAAGGGAAAACCCAACAATCCTGTGCTATAGAGTCAAGAGAAGACCCCCCCACACCATAAACCCTAGAGCACACAAGAGGGTGCTCTATGACCTTGAAACTTGTGCCTAAGAGAAGTGCGCACTTCAACCGTACACTTAGCTTGAAAGAATGTTACAATGAAGTGTGTGTGAGTGATCCACAATGGGGATCTACTCTCTTATTTATACAAGACCTAACACAACAATAGGTGTGTCTATTGGCACAATAGGGTCGACTTCTATAAATCAATGATATAATTAATCTTTACACAAATATTAATTATCTTTACATGGTGGGGTTGACTTGTACCCCTTACACAATTAGGGTTACACAATAAATCTTACTCTTAGACAATATAACAAGGGATCCACACATCCTCTAGTGCTCAACCACTAGGGACACGTCCACCTGTGCTCAGCCACAGGGATGACACTCTCAAAAGATCAACTCAACTAAGTCCATAGGAGTACCATCTCAAGTCGACTCAACTAAGCCCATAGGAGTCTAACGGGAGACCATCTCAAGTTGTCTCAACTTAGTCCAGAGGAGCACAACAAGAGACCATTCGTCATCTCAACTCAGTCCAGAGGAGTATGACACACCCATCACATGGGCTCTCTCACAGATCGTCTCAACTTAGTCCAGAGGAGAACGACTTGGAGAATGTCTCATGGAGCTGCAATCAACAACACTCCCTCTCAGCTAGGGAGGGATTCTCCACCAGGCCAAGTCTCTCATGGAAGTACTCGAACTTCGTCCTGGCAAGCGGTTTGGTGAAGACATCTACAACTTGCTTGTGTGTAGAAAGGTACTGCACATGTACTGCTTTCCTCTGCACCATATCTCAGATGTAATGGTATTTGATCTCAATGTGTTTCGATTTATTGTGAAACACGGGATTATCAGAGAGCTTCACACAACTCTGGTTATCACAATGGATAATGGTGGAATCCATCTCATGACCAAATAATTCTACAAGGAGCTTGCGAAGCCACAATGCTTCGCAGACTTCCACACATAATACAATGTACTCTGCTTTTGCGGTACTCAAAGCCACATAAGTTTGTTTCCTGCTGCACCAGGAAACCATGGCAGATCCCAAGATAAAACAACAACCAGATGTGCTCTTCCGGTCCATTGCGCTCCCTGCCAAATTTGCATCGACATATCCCTGCAATCTCATGTCTACACTAGAGGCATATCTCAGGCCATAACCAACTGTGCCTCGTAGATATCTCAACACATGCTTTGCTGCTATCCAGTGTGTTTGTCTCGGCTAACTCATAAAATGACTGAGTACACTCACTGCATAACATATATCAGGTCTGGTGTTAACCAGATACATCAATGATCCAATCAGATGTCTGTAAAGATGTGGATCAATCTCACCTGAATCGGAAGAAGCCTTGTTCATTTTCTTTAAATTGATCACCATCGATGTAGGCATGGATCTGCAATATGTCATCCCAAATTTCTTCAATATCTCAACTGTGTATTTTCCTTGAACCGGGAAAATCTCATCAGTTCTCTGCCATACTTCTAGTCCCAAGAAGTAGTGCATCATACCAAGGTCCATCTCAAATTCAGAAGTCAATGCATGCTTGCATTCAACAGTAAGACTTTCTGAACCGGTGAGGAATAAGTCATCAACATATAAGACCAAAATCAGGCACTCGTCACCAACAATGTGATAGTATAGGTTGGGATCAACAACACTCTTGTTGAAGCCCAAACTCATCAAGTATCCATTAATCTTCTCATACCACGCACGAGGTGCCTGTTTTAGTCCATATAGGGCTTTCTTCAACCTGCATACATGAGACTCCTTCTCATGTGTCACAGATCCATCTGGTTGCTCGATGTAAACTTCTTTCTCAATCTCACCATTGAGAAAGGTTGTCTTTACATCCATCTGATGTAATCTCCAACCCATGGATGCAACTAAGGAAATAATCGTACGAATGGAAGTGTATCAGGCAACATGAGAAAATGTCTTCTCATAATCTATTCTCTCCACTAGAGAGAATCCTCTAGCCACAAATCTTGCTTTGTACTTCTTGACACTTCCATTAGCTGCATGTTTGATCTTATAGATCCACTTGGAAGTCACTACAGACTTGCCTTCCGGTCTCAGAACAATATCCCACACATCATTCTTCATGATGGACTGATATTCTTCGGTCATGGCATCTTGCCAAAGCTACTGACTTGCTGCTTCTCCATGACAAGAAGGCTCAATATCAATGATGTGGCTCATAGTTGAAACATAGCTTGGAAATCTCTATGGTATCTTACTCTCTCGGAATGTACCACGAGGAGCTGCATGTCCCTCTGCCTCCTGCAGAGTCTGTTGAGCCCATGCATGCCTCTTCTGGATTACAACAATGTCTCTGGGAGCATCAACTAGAGCTATGGGATCAACTAGATCAATAATTGTCTCCCTCTGAACTATTGAAGGGGGAGATTGTTATGTCTCTTCTTTCTTCTCGCTGTCAATCTCCATCTGAGATTCTCTAGATCTTTGGAAGGCTATCTCTTCCTCAAAGTGACATCTGCTAACCTCGATTTGTCACTGACCAGGGATGTAGATCTGGTATACCTTTGAAGATTCATTGTACCCTACAAATGTACCCTTTCTGCCTGAAGGGTCTAGCTTGGTCCTCTTTTCCTTGGGTACATGAAAGTATAATGGACACCCAAATATCCTGAAGTGTCCAACCTCAGGCTTCACTTTGGTGAAAGCTTCTTCGAGAGTCATGTTCTTCAAAATCTTATGAGGACTCCTGTTATGAACGTACACAACTTTCATGGATGCCTCTGCCCACAAAATCATAGGTAGATTCTGATCATGTATCATTGCTTTGGTTTCCTCAAAAATGGATTTTTTCTTCCTCTCTACAACTCCATTTTGCTGAGGGTTATAAGGAACAATGTACTCCCTCTTGATCCCTGCCTCAATATAGAAATCACTGAAATCCCTGGAGCTGTACTCTACTCCATCATTTGATCTCAACACCTTGATCTTTCTCCCGATTAGGTTCTCAACCTGAGCTTTAAACTCTTGAAATATTGCAAGGACTCCATCCTTGGTCTTCAAGAAGTAAATCCACGTCTTCTGAGAGTGATCATCGATTAAGAGCACATAGTACAAATATTCGCTCAAGGAAGAAAAAATCATGGGTCCACAAACATATGTATTCCCTTGTATCTACTGTCATTGCTTGAAAAGAACCCTTTGACATTCTTTCCAAGAGCACAACCTCTGCAAACGCCATCATGCTCGATATGTATCTCTGGAAGGCTTGTCACCATATTCCCCAGAGCGGGAGGGGATCTATAATGTAAATGAGCAAGTCTTCTATGCCATAGCTTGCTCAAGCTGATAGTATCATGTAACTGTGAAAATTCCAGGTCCTATCAACTTGCCTTCTTGGTCTGTCTTTGACCAAAGAAAGGCTCTAAGTTTTCACTGTTAGGTAAAGTATTTTCTGTTGTTTTATAACAACCAACAATCCAAAAGTATTTTGCTGATTTGTTACGGTTATGTTCTCGATTTTGGGTGCTCTAGCATGTCGTTTTCATCACCAGAAATTAGTATATGCATCTCAAAATAAACATAACACACCTAAACATCATTCACTGCTAAATATGAACAAATCTAAGAAACTAAATCATGCATTTGTAGACACAGGTATTTTTTTGGTCAACATGACCTTGGATAAACCCCCCCCGGGGAAAACCAGTTTAGAATATGTATGTATATATGAGGAAAGCAGAAGAAGGGTTATAGTGAACACACTATATGAAAGAACCTGATACAATAGTAACTCCAACCGAGTTGATACACAAGCCTGAAATCAACAGATGCACCCCTCATGCAAATTGACAGAACCACTGAATCTACTCCAACTGCCAACTATGAGCTCAGATATGAAAAACCCCTCCACAACAATGAAGCTCTAGTAGATGGCCTCCCTCTGAAACTAATCTCACTGCAATTTAATGGCTAGATATCCCACCAGGTACGAATCAACTTCCATAGCTAATGCGCCCCTCTTAGAAGTAGAATAGCTCCAGTAAATAATCAAGGCAAGTAGCTCCAAGCCTCCATAAATGAAAGCAAACAACCTCCTTCAAGCATCCTCTCAAAACTGACCTCATCTCCATCCTCCAAGAGCTCCTCTCTCAACAAGCAAATGACCAAATGAAGAATGCGCCCTCCTTCACCCTTTACGCCCGTCTTTGACTCTCAAAAGGAAACCTAAAATATGAAGGGTTGAGATCATCTCATCTCCCATCTAATCGATGGTTGAGATTTCCCCATTCATATTTAAGTCAATAACCCACTTTGGTTTAAGTTTCCTAAGTCAACTTATGTCTCTAATTCACCCCTTTGAATTAATAATCACTTTTAGGCCAAAAGTGACTAAATTTCACTTTAACCAAAGTCAAAGTAAAATTAGACAAAAGTACAAGGTACAAAGTGTAATGTCCTTCCCTCATGTGCTAAGGAGGTAATAAGCACATGGGGATCACCTTCCAAGGTACAAAACTCAACACTCCCTCTTACCGAGGAATGTGTTCCTCACCAAGCCCATCTGTCTCTGAAATAGACATGCATGCCCCGTGGCAGGGCCTTGATGAGAATATCTGCTACCTGGTCATCTATAGATATATACTGCAACTGAATTTCCCCTCTCTGAACCCAATCACGATTGAAGTGGTACCTGATCTCAATATGCTTCGACCAGTCATGAAACACTGGATTCTCAGAGAGTTTTATGCAACTCTGATTATCATAGTGAATGATAGTCGGAGACATCTCCTGACCGAATAAACCAACCAACATCTTGTGAAGAAAAATGGCCTCGCAACTGGCTTGACTGGACACCATATACTCTGCCTCAGTTGAAGTCAAAGCAACTGACTTCTGCTTCCCGCTGAACCAGGAAACAAGTCCTGACCCAAACTGAAGCAGCACCCCAAGGTCCTTTTCCTGTCAGCAGCACATCCTTCCCAGTCTGAATCTATGTAGCCAACCAAACTGATTCCATCTCCCCTGACATAATCTAGGCCACAGTCCACTGTCCCAACAACATATCTCAAGTTGTGTTTTGCCCCAACCATGTGAACACTCCTCGGCTCAACCATGTACTAGATGAGTGTGTTCACAACAAAACATATATCTGGTTTGGTGTTAACCAGATACATAAGTGAACCGATCAACTACCTGTATACTGTGGCATCCACCAACTGGCTATCTGAAACACTAAGCTTCTTCCAGTTGGTGATCATAGGTGTAGACACGGGTCTGCAATCCTCCATCTGAAACCTGCTCAAAATATCTGCTACATACTTCCCCTACCCAATAAATATGTGACCCTCCTCCTGCCATACCTCCATACCCAGAAAGTAGTGCATCAATCCGATATCACTCATCTCAAACTCTGATGCAAGTCCCAACTTGCACTCAACTATGAGATCCTCGGCTCGAGTAATGAATAAATCATCCACATACAAAATGAGAATGAGCGTGTCCTCACCCCTAATGATGAAATAGAGGTTTGGATCATCATCGCTCTTCTCAAAGCCCATCTGAAGCAAATAAGTATCAATCCGTGAATACCAATTTCGAGGAGCTTGCTTCAGACCATATATTGCCTTCCTCAGAAGACACACGTGAGTCTCCTTGTCACTCACCTCAAACCCCTGTGGCTGCTCTATGTACACCTCCTCCTTAATAAAGCCACGCAAAAATGCGGTTTTCACATCCCTCTGATGAATGCGCCAACCCATCTCTGTTGCTATGGTAATGATAGTCCTAATAGAAGTGTATCTCGCAACTGGTGCGAAAGTCTTGTCATAATCGACTCCCTCAATCTGTGAGAAGCCTCGTGCCACAAAACGGGCCTTGTGTTTCTCCACGCTGCCATCTGCAACAATCTTGGTCTTGTACAACGACCTGGAAGTCGCAACTGACTTCTCCACTGGCCTCAGAAGCACATCCCAGACATCATTGCGCACAATGGAATCATACTCCTCAACCATGGCCTCTCTCTAGACCTGATGGTCAACTGCCTGCACAAAAATCTGTGGCTTAGTATCCCTGCTACTCGTCACTAGTGCCAAATATGCTCCCAATCTGACTGGTGGCCTGCTCTCTCTGATCTGGCTCTTGGGCTCCCCTACATTCTCTCTGGCCTCCTTCATGGTCTCCTAAAACCATCTAGGTCTCCTCTTCCCTGAAGCAGTCAACGGAGAAGTAAGGTCTCTCTGCCCAAGAGTAACTGCCTGTGGACTCGTCTCAATGCTCTGAGATCCTGAAGACTGTACTCCCTCTGAAGTCTATGCCCCATATGACTAAACATGCTCTGATTGTGACCCTGAAGCTGTGCATGGTGACCCTGTCACCCCTGATACTGGTGTACCTGACGACTGAGGCTGTGCTCCCTCTGAGACTGCAACTGGAAACTCTGCATCATCCTCAACTCCAACTCTCGACTCAAGAGATCTCGCAAAATCCCTATCCTCCTCAAATTTGACATCTCTGCTCACCACCACTTTCCTAAGTGGCAGAATGTAGATGCGATAGGCTTTCGACACCTCTGAGTATCCAACTAGAATCCCCTGCTGGGTTGTGGGGTATAGCTTTGTCCTCCTCTCCGAGGGGATATGAGAGAAAGTCGAGCATCCAAATATCCTGATGTGCTCAACATCGGGCCTCCTATCAGTGAAGGCCTCCTCAGGAGTCATCTTCCCCAAAATATTATGGGGGCTCCTGTTCTGCAGGTAAACTGCAGTAGCACATGCCCCTGCCCACAAATACAAAGGAAAACTATGATCATGCAACATAGTTCTCGCTACACCGGTAATGGCCCGGTTCTTCCTCTCGGTAACCCCGTTCTGCTGGGGGTTGTAAGGTACGGTCATCTGTCTCCTGATGCCATGCTGTGCATACAAGTCTAGAATCTGTCTCAAGGAATACTCTCCCCCGTTATCCGATCGTAGGACTTTGATCTTCTTTCCCGATTGGTTCTCCACAAGAGCTCTGAACTCTTGGAATCGTGTGAAGACCTCACTCTTGGCCTTCAGGAAATAGATCCAAGTCTTCCTGGAGTAGTCATCAATAAATGTGAGATAGTACTCACAACCACTCAAGGACCTCCGAGTCATGGGCCCACACACGTCCGTGTGTACTAAATCTAGTATCCCAGCTGAACTGGTGTCACTGCTGGGGAACGATGCCTTGGAAAACTTGCCAAGCGCACACCCTCTACAAACATCTTGATGCTCTATTTTGATATGTGGCACTCCAATCACAACCTCTCTCATTCCTCCAAGAGCCCCATGATGTAGGTGGGCCATCCTCCGATGCCATAACTCACACAACTGTCTGCTGTTGTCGCCACTCACTACCAAAGAAAGAAGTGTCTGAAAAAGAAATATGAATAGTTTCCCCTCTCTCACTCCAATCACCTGTCCCGAGGCACGTGGAGAACCCCAAGGATGAATCATTACCTCGGTGCCTCTGAATGTCACCTCAAGACCTCTATCCTGGAGGGTGGAAACTGATATCAGATTCTTCTTCATCCCAGGGACATACATAACGTCCGTGAATGATATGGGTGGCAAGCCATCTCTCCGAAAAGCAACTGTGCCAACCCCTGCAACTGTGAAAGCTCTGTCATCTCCAAGAGAAATCTCCATCCTGATCTTGCTGACTCTGAGATCAAAAAAGTACTCCCGAAGTCCAGTCATATGGATCGAAGCCCCGCTGTCTATATACCAGATACTGGGTGCCGTCTCAACTGAAGTGCAACATGTGAGGAAATCACACTCTCTCTGAAACTGTGTTTGAAAGTCAATATCCTCTACCGTCGCTGCAGTACCCCCCTTCTTCTTCTTCTTATTTGGGAACTGTCCTGTATAGTGCCCAAACTTCTTACAAACAAAGCACTTCACTTTGCTCATATATCTCTTCTGACCACTACTGCTCTCTCCTCCTCCACTCCCTTGTGGTGGGGCCCCAAACTTGGGACCCTGCCGACCCCCACGATCGACCTTCTTCTTTCCCTTTGTCCAAAGAGAAATATCCTCCTCACCCTAACCAATCTGTTGCTGCAGCTGCTGCCGCTGTCCAGAAGCCTCGGCTGCCAACTAAATCTCCTCCTGGACGAATTCATCCCACATCCTCTCCCATGTAGGCATGACCTCCCTGGAAACTATGCCACGTACAAATGGACCCCACGGTTTGGTGAAGCTATTCATAGCTTGCCTCACCAAAGAGTTAAGGTCAACAACCTTGCCGACGACTCCAAGCTCGTCTCTGATATGAGTGAAGCGACCAAGGAATGAAGTTACCGACTCATCCTTGAGCATGCGAATGCCCTTGAGTCGGTCATGAAGAACCATCTTCCGGTTCTCATTGGAGCTCTCATAAAACTTGCATAGAGATGCCCACATCTCATATGCACAAGCCTTCCCCGTCAAATGGGCTATGATATGGTCACGAATTGTGTCACAAATGGTCCTCTTCACCTTGTTGTTCCTTTTCCTGAACTCTGCCACCAAGACGAGAGCAGTGACAGGAATGGGGGGAACAACTGCCTCGACTATATCCCATAGTTCGAGGTCCTCTAAGACGAAGACCATCCTCGCCTTCCAAGGTGACCAATTTCTAGCCCCCGCTAGCCTGTCCTCAACTCGCATCTGAGATGCTGACATGTCTACCAAATTGCATTGCCCAACTGATGCTCACTCTGCCAAGGAAAACATCGTCTGACTCCTGTAAACACAGGTGTGAAAAGAGACAAGTGTGATCTGACCTCACTCCTAACAAAATAGGTGTGAAAAGAGGTCAAGTCAAATCAGTCTCACTCCTACTGCGTAGGTGTGAAAAGAGACTGATGACAAGTGTCCAAAACTGCCCAACTCTCCTCTGAAAAATTCTGCCCTCTAACAACCACTGAATGAGTCAATGGCTGTCCTCAAAATCTGCCAGAAAGAAGTGTATGACAACCACTCAAAATGCTGTCCCAACTGCCCAAAAATTCAGCCACCGAAGCTCTGATACCATGTGAAAATTCTAGGTCCTATCAGCTTGCCTTCTTGGTCTGTCTTTGACCAAAGAAAAGCTCTAAGTTTTCACTGTCAGGTAAAGTATTTTCTGCTGTTTTATAACAACCAATAGTCCAAAAGTATTTTGCTGATTTGTTACGGTTATGTTCTCGATTTTGGGTGCTCTAGCATGTCGTTTTTGTCACCAAAAATTAGTATATTCATCTCAAAATAAACATAACACACCTAAATATCGTTTACTATTGAATATGAATAGATCTAAGAAACTAAATCATGCATTTGTAGACACATGTATTTTTTTGGTCAACATGACCCTGGATAAACCCCCCCCAGGGAAAACCAGTTTGGAATATGTGTGTATATATGAGGAAAGCAGAAGAAGGGTTATAGTAAACACAATATATGAAAGAAACTGATACAATAGCAACTCCAACTGAGTTGATACACAAGCCCGAAATCAACAGTTGCGCCCCTCATGCAGACTGCCAGAACCACTGAATCTGCTCCAACTGCGAGCTGTGAGCTCAAATCTGAAAACCCCTCCACAACAATGCATCTCTAGTAGATGGCCTCCCTATGAAACTGATCTCACTGCAATCTGATGGCTAGATATCCCACCAGGTACGAATCGACCTCCACAGCTAATGCACCCCTCTCAAAAGTAGAATAGCTCCAGTAAATAATCAAGGCAAGTAGCTCCAAGCCTCCATGAATGAAAGCAAGCGACCTCCCTCAAGCATCCTCACAAAACTGACCTCATCTCCATCCTCCAAGAGCTCCTCTCTCAACAAGCAAATGACCAAGTGAAGAATGCGCTCTCCTTCACCCTTTGCGCCCCTCTTTGACTCTCAAAAGGAAACCTAAAATATGAAGGGTTGAGATCATCTCATCTCCCATCTAATCGATGGTTGAGATCTCCCCATTCATATTTAAGTCAATAACCCACTTTGGTTTAAGTTTCCTAAGTCAATTTATGTCTCTAATTCACCCCTTTGAATTAATAATCACTTTTAGGCCAAAAGTGACTAAATTTCACTTTAACCAAAGTCAAAGTGAAATTAGACAAAAGTAAAAGGTACAAAATGTAATGTCCTTCCCTCATGTGCTAAGGAGGTAATAAGCACATGGGGTACACCTCCCAAGGTACAAAAATCAATAGTAACAAGGCCTGGACTGGTCGAACAATCAATCTGTACAAGCTGTTTTCTCAAACACCAATCACCCGGGCATAATCCATGTGTGAGTTCTTGTGCTATACAAGAACTTTTCCTTCATAGAAGGTAACCTTGTAGCCTTTATCCTCTAGGGAAGAAACATAGAAAAGGTTCCTTTTCATCCCAGGTACATATAGTACCTCACTTAATTGAAGAGGTATGTCAGAATCTAGTTGGAAAGAATAAGTTCCAACTCCCTTCACAATATATCTGGCATTGTCTTCAACCACATGTAGACGAGACTCTTTCTCTATAAGATTGGTAAGATGTTCTCTATATCCAGTCATGTGTCTGGAAGCACCACTATCAATCAACCAAATATCACTATCTATAGGAACCGTACCTGAGAGATGATATGAAGAAGAATGCTTCATCTTTTATGCCTTAATCTCTCTGAGGTGGCTTTGAATCAACATCTGCAGTGGATGCATGTTGTCTTCTTTTCTTCATGGTAGGACAATTTATCGCAATGTGTCCATACTTTTCACATCTGAAACATTGAATCCTTGAAATGTCTTTTCTATGTTCATGACCTAGAGCTGTTGAAGTTTTATTGTTCTTGAATGCTTTGCTGAAACTTCTTCTATTTCTTCTGCCTCTCTTTGCATGAAAAACAAGGGCTTTATTGTCATTATGATGGGAGTCTTGCACGCCTCTGGTTATAAGTTTGGTTTCCTCTTGAGTGCAATCTTCCCATAGACGATCAAATTGAGGTAAGTCTACTCTTCCACTGATACTTTGAATGAATGGTTCCCAATGGCTTGGAAGGGCATTGAGAGTAATCATGGCAAGTTCTCTGTCCGTTATTGTTTCTCTAATGGCACACAATTGATCTCTGCTCTCTGAGATCTTCATGAAGAAAGTAGCAATGGTGTCAACTTTCGTCATCTTGATATTTTGAAGCTGGTGCTTTAATGCAAGAGATCTATTTGTGTTTTTTCTCTCAAACATATTCTTTAATGCATCATACATCTCATAAGCTATCTTCAGGGTAGATATGCGAGGTAGTAGATGATCTCTCACTGAATAGATGATTATCTTCCTTGCTTTAACATCGTCTGCCTTCCAATCAACCTTTTCTTCATCGGTAGCTGTTGCTAGTAGAGTCTTTTCTATCAAACTCAATAGGTCATCCTCTTCTAGAGTGATTTGTAGTCTTGATTTTCAGGAGTTGAAGTTGTTTGATCCATCAAGCCTATCTTCCACCAAGGTTCTGTTCCTCATGGCTTGCAGATTCTTCACAAACCCTAATAGCTAGGCTAGGCTAGAAAACCTAGGTTTCCTTGGACTTATGACTGCCAACAATAATCCTTTAGATAATCAAAAGAACCTCAATAAGTTTTCAAGAATACCCTAATAGGCTGCAGAAACCCTAAAACTGAAATTCTGCAGAAACCCTAGCAGCCCTAGGGCCAAAAATCAAAATTTCTCCAAATTGGAATCTGAGAGTTGTAGGAGGTGCATTGAGCTAGGCCGTACAAATATGTGTAAGAATTTGGGCCCAACGTTCAAGGGGAAAGTGGAAAAAATAGAAAAATGAAGAGGGCCATTTTTGCAGTTGCAGCAAGAAGGTGATGATTGGCTTGAAAAGGTGTTGGAGAGCTTTTGCAATGGCTCTTTCGGGAACTCTGCTCTGATACCATGTTGCATTTTAATGCTTAGCTCATGCACATGTATTTTATTTCAATTTAGCATTAAATTGAACCATAAACAATGCAACAATATAATATACAATAGCTACAATAACCAACATCACAAGAAGAATAACCATGCACAAGAACACAAGAGTTTTATCCTGGGAATACCCTTCTCAATCAAGGGAAAAACCCAACAATCCTTTTCTATAGAGCCAAGAGAAGATACTCCACACCATAAACCCTAGAGAACACAAGAGGGTGCTCTATGACCTTGAAAATTGTGCCTAAGATAAGTGCGCACTTCAGCCATACACTTAGCTTGAAAGAATGTTACAATGAAGTGTGTGAGAGTGATCCACAATGGGAACTACTCTCTTATTTATACAAGACCTAACACAATGATAGGTGTGTCTATGTGTCTATTGGCATAATAGGGCCGACTTCTATAACTCAATGATATAATTAATCTTTACACAAATATTAATTATCTTTACATGGTGGGGCCGACTTGTACCCTTTACACAATTAGGGTTACACAATAAATCTTACTCTTAGACAATATAACAAGGGGTCCACACATCCTCTAGTGCTCAGCCACTAGGGGCACGTCCACTTGTGCTCAGCCACAGGGATGTCACTCTCAAAAAATCAACTCAACTAAGTCCATAGGAGTATCATCTGGAGAGCACTCTCAAGTTGAATCAACTAAGTCCATATGAGTCTGCAATGAGACCATCTCAAGTTGTCTCAAATCAGTCCAAAGGAGCACGAAAAGAGACCACATGTCATCTTAACTCAGTCTAGAGGAGTATGACACACCCGTCACATGGGCTCTCTCACATATCGTCTCAACTCAGTCCAGAGGAGAACGACTTGGAGAATGTCTCATGAAGCTGCAATCAACAAGAGTTCGAAGGCACCGTCAACTTGCAGGTGGTGTACGAGGGCGCCAGGTTGTCGTGGTGGCCATCCAAAGGGAGCACGTGGGAACCAAGAGAACGAGGTGAGTTGGAGGGACTTAGAATGAATACATCGAGAATACTGAGGAGGACGCGAGCCAACAAGTTATTTATCGTCCAGTAGCTTCTGCGACACCTTTGTGTGCGCCTGGTTGCTGGATGGTAGTTGGTCATCTTGTCCTCCTAGTTGTCCAACAATTACCTGATGGAGCACGAGACAAAACACCCATAACCTTCCTGATTGATGACGATTGGCCGAGAGTGTGAGCATGTCGCTCAACCTCCTCGTTCTCCTCTCCCTATATGAGGAGTTGCACACATTTGTCTATGCATAGTGGGAGTCTGATGCACTCTGTGTGTTGATGCATGGTTGGAGTTGTTGAAATATTGTAATATTGGAGCTGTTGAAATATTGTAACTTCGAAAAATATTGTAATTATATTTGAGTTATTATTTTATAGATCAAATCCCCTTTTGCGGATTTATCAAGTCGGGTTTTGTATAAGATCAAATCCCCTTTTGTGTATTGGTCAAACTATATTTGTATAGTGGTATTTGTAAAGTCGACCCCTAGTAATTATAAAGTGGTTTTAGCCACTTCTAGGAGAAGTTGGCTCAACCAAGTGAAGAGACACAACCCTAGCACCATCTCACTCTTGTATTTATATGTGAGGTTGGTGTCTCAGTTACACACACTCACTCACTCATCTAGTGCACATATCTTGAAGGCAGATGCAGTTGCAGGAGGAAGGAGAAGAGAGGCACATGTTCATTGTTGGTCTATCTTTGGTGTTTTGGTCTTAGTCTTGGCATTATATTGGTAATCTATTATTGAATAAGGTTTTGTTGGGTTTTCTCTCCCATGAGGGTTTCCCAGGATAAAATGTTGTGTACCTTGTTATTGTGTTTCTTTCAATGATCCTCTTTATGCTGTTGTTTTGGAAATGCATTGAATGCTCATGTAATTTGGAAATAACCTAATAACAACAATAAAAATTTAACATGGTATGAGAGATTGACTATATAGAGCATCTTTCACTGGGTATCTAGACGTCACTGTTGTCGTACAATAAATTAGGGATTTTTACTAAAGAGGAATTTTTGACCAAAAATCACCTTAGGAAGTGTGCCATACCCTAGCTCATCTTTTGTCAGCTTGAGCGAACTTTTTCAATGGCTAGATTCTCGGGAACGTAAAACCCTAGTTTTGAATGGTACCAAAAAACCAGAAAACCAGGAAACCATAACTAGTACCATAAGTACCAGTCCAAAATTGCGCAGGTCAAGTTTCAAGGAGTAAAACTTGGAATTTTCTAAAAGAGTCATCTCCAACAAACTCGGCTCAACCCAACACATCTCCTAGTAAGCTCAGTTTCATTTTTTGAGCACTTTCATTTTCTGGTCATTTTCTTAGCTCCGGGTCATGATGTCTGCAAGCACCAAGCTTGTTGACAAGCTAGAAGGTGTGGAAAATTTCCGTGCCTGGAAGTACCAAATTGCACTCATTCTTTAAGAGAATGACCTTGCAAAATTCATAAAAGAAAATGTAATGGAACCCGAAGAAAATGCAACCAAAGAGAAATACAAGAAGGATATGATTAAGGCTAAAATAATAATTGCAGATTCCATTAAAGACCACTTGATCCCTCAAGTGTCTTATAAGAAAAATCCAAAATATATGTTGGATTCCCTAACCATAATTTATGAAGGAAATAACATTAGCCGAAAGATGAACTTGAGAACCCAACTCAAGAATACAAAGATGCAAAAATGAGAAATAGTTCAAGACCATTTCTATAGGGTTTCTCAATTCAAGGAATAATTAGAGACAATTGGAGACAACTTAGATGAAGATGAATTCATGATGACAACTCTTAATGGTCTCACAGGACCTTGGGATGCCTTCATCCAAACTATTTGTGCAAGAAAAGAGAAACTCCAATTTGACAGTTTATGGGAAGAATGTGTTCAAGAAGAAGCAAGAGTGGCCAACCGAGAAGCCATCCTATTAAGAGATGAAGATCAATATCTAGCTGCTCATGCTAAGGGTGGAAAGGGAAAGTCTCATTTTCAAAAGGATACCCACTTTCCTAAAGAGTCTCACTCTCCAAAGAGATTTCAGAAATATCATAAGGGTCAAAGAAAAGGAAAATATTTCTCCTCCTACCAATGTTATCATTGTGATAAGATGGGACACATTGCTAAGAATTGTTTTGCCAAAAGGGAAGAATACAAGAGAATAAATAACAAAATACATCATGCCCATGCAGTCAAATATGATGAGCCACCCAAGAAGTTAGTTAAAGAAGAGATTGAAGAATATGTTTTATTTTCTGCTCTCTCAGGATCTGTGACACCTAGAGAGGATACTTGGCTCATAGATAGTGGTGCCTCTAAGCACATGACAGGTCATAAGAACACTCTCTCCAACCTTATAGAAAAAGACTCCCCCCATAAAGTTTCAATTGGAGATGATTATCATTACCCTATCATAGGGATGGGAGAATCCACCTACAAACTTGATTCATGAACTTTGATGAGAATGAAGGATGTACTCTATGTACTAGGTTTGAAAAGGAGATTAATTTCTATTTCATCCCTAGATAAGAAAGGTTTCAGGGTTACATTCATAGATGGTAGAGTTTGTTAATGTTTATGCCATTATTATAGTTCTTTGCATTTCAATAGATAAGAGCAACAAAAGAACAAGATCACTGAGAAATACACATTCACAAGAGACACAACATTTATCTTGGGAAACCATCTAGGGGAAGAAAACCTAGTAAAAACTTCCTTATCATAAATTGCCAATACAATGTCAAGAGACTACTCAAACCAATGTAGATAGTCCTCTCCAAAAGATGCACCACTCTTCTCCTTCTCTTTCATTGGTAAGTTGCAGCTTGCTTCTCAAGAATGAGCAAGTGTGTTGTGTGTTAAAGTGAGGCGCTAGCCTCCCTATATATACAAGACTGGCACGTGTGAAGGGTTTTCATTTGCAGGGACAACCTCTCACTTTGGGTGGGTAAACCCACCTTTAATTTAATTCTGGGTCTCAATAATAACTGCTGGGGCCGACTTCTTATTCTGCCTATTATAATTGTCTGTTGACCAATCCACAAAAGGGGATTTGGTCCTAATACAATTACTGACATGATTAATCCTCAATGGGGATTAATCCTATGAATATAATAATAATAATAATAAGAATACTCTTTGCAGTTACATTATTTCAACACTCCCCCTTAACAAGAAGGGTCTTCTTCAACAACATTAGGCGAGAGAGGTTTGCATCATCAGTGGCATCAGGAGGACAATATCATCAATATCATCTTGAAACATTAGCTATCACATTTACGAGTCATCGAAAGTTTTCTTCATCGACAACATCATCATTCTCGAAAGAATGCCATCATCATCTCCATCAAATATGTATCATTAAAAATGATACCTCATCACAGCACTAGGCTGGCACATCACAGTACTACACTGGCTCAATGTCACAGCTGATAAGATGGTAGCTTAGTGTCAGTCACATCTTGATTTACGTCTAACAACTAGGTCAGAAGCAAGGTATATATATATCATCTTGCTTTACGTCTAACAACTGGATCAGAAACAAGGAACACATCAACATTTCTCTTTACATCTAACAACGAGGTCAGAAGCGAGGAATCATCTTGCTTTACGTCTAACAACTAGGTCAGAAGCAAGGAACACATCAACATCTCGCTTTACGTCTAACAATGAGGTCAGAAGCGAGGAATCATCTTGCTTTACGTCTAACAACTAGGTCAGAAGCAAGGAACACATCAACATCTTGCTTTACGTCTAACAACGAGGTCAGACCCGAGGAATCATCTTGCTTTACATATAACAACTAGGTCAGAAGCAAGGAATCACACATCATCTCGCTTTACGTCTAACAACGAGGTCAGAGGTGAGGAATCATCACTATCTTGCTTTACATCTAACAACGAGGTCAGAAGTAAGGAATCATCTTGCTTTACGTCTAACAACTAGGTCAAAAGAAAGGAATCACACAAAGTCTTGCTTTACGTCTAATAGCAAGGTCAGAAGCAATGACTCATCTTGATTTACATCTAATAGCGAGGTCAGAAGCAAGGAACACACAACGTCATGCTTTACGTCTAACAACAAGGTCAGAAGTAATGACTCATCTTGCTTTACGTCTAACAATGAGGTCAAAAGCAAGGAATAAATATATATATACTCCCCCTTTCAGGGAGGGTCCTTTTGGACTATACCAAGCTTATCTCGAAAGTGTTCAACCTTTACACGAGATAGAGGTTTGGTCAACACGTCAGCAACTTGTTCATCCGTGCTAATGTACTGGAGCTTCAAGGCTCCTCTCTGTACCATGTCACAGATGAAATGATAGCGGATTTCTATGTGCTTCGACCTGTCGTGGAATACATGATTCTCTGTCATCTTTATGCAGCTCTGGTTGTGACATAGAATCATGGTTTCTCTCATCTCCAAGTCAAATAGGTCAGTCAACAACATTCGAAGCCATATAGCTTCGCAGCTAGCAGAACATGCGGCAATGTAATCTGGATATAGGAGTGAATGTCTCTTCATAGTCAATGCATTCCTTCTGGGAAAATCCACGAGCGACAAATCTTTCTTTATACTTCTCAATACTTCCATTAGCAGCATGTTTGATTTTGAAGAGCCATCTGTAGGATACCCCATCTTCATTCTTTGATCTAGGAACTATTTCCCATACTTTGTTCTTCATTATGGATTGGTATTCCTCTGTCATGGCATCTGCCCATTCTTTTCTCTAAATGGCTTCTTCAGAGAAGGTAGGCTCTTCATCTGGGAGATCACATATCAAAGCCGTGTAATTGAAGAATGGCTTTGGTCTTTTCACCTGTCTCGAGGTTCCTTCTGGAACAACATACTTCTCTCCATCTTGAATAATCTTTCTTTACCAAGCAGGCTTTCTTTTATGGGAGAAGGCCGTTTGAGGAGGTTCTTGAACTTCTACTATATCATGGTCTTCTAGAAGTTCCTCATCAGGGGAAGTTACGACTTCCCTCACTGGTTCTACAGCTCTGGGAAGCTCCCTCATTGATTCTGCAATCCTTACATAAGGGTTCTCTTATCAAGGCTTTGAATTCCTTGATCTTGTTGAACACTTCAAATATATCTAGGTGTTTTATGAAATAATCATTAATGAACGATACATAGTATACATACCCATTAATGGAGGATGATGGCATTGGGCCACACACATCTGAATGGATGAGTTCGAGTACTCCTTCTTCTTTGCTGCCCCTCTTTGGAAAAGGGTTCTTGATATTCTTCCCTTGCGCACATCCATTGCATATGCCTTCTTGATCAACCTTGAGTTCTCGTAAACTTGTGACAACTTTGCATATGTATGGTAGCACCTTGTAGTTGATGTGAGCTAATCTTCTCAAGTTCACATGGATTCTTCAATAGTGTGGGTCATGGCAGCTTCTGAGTGACCCACCTTCTTATTTTCCATTGATGATTGCTTCATTTATGATCTCTCTTTTAGCATGTTGCCTTCTACAACCTTCGCTATAGCTTCCTCATGTGACCTGGAGCAAGGTCAACAAAACAACAACCAAGAATAATATCCTTCTTGATAATATAAAGCAATAGCACGAACAATCATCATAATAGCTCATTTAGAGCTATCACTTATAATTTATCTGAAGCAAAGATTAAAGGTAAGGAATACAATATGAAATGAGGTCAACACTCTCATAGTGTTGGGACCAAGAATTCTTCCATGGCAACCTAGAACTAACACACGAGGTTTCTCCTAGAGGAGGTGTTAGTTGTATCAGGCAAAGTATTTACCTCTATATGCTCACATGCTATCAAGTATAATACTTTACAAAGACTATTGTCTCAACTATAGTC
>ML780881.1:262873-275772 GCA_009831015.1 Picea engelmannii | reverse complement strand
TACTAAGACAATACACTATCTTGACAGAAGGTTAGGTTAGAGGATAAGCTCTATGATCAACTTTTAATCCTTCTAATAATTTGATCATAGCTTCAACATGCAACACTGATCAAGATAATGTTATGACAAATAGATGTATACCTGGGTTGCATCATTCCTCTGAATGTGTTGGATCTTGAGATTCTTCTATATCTATGGCAAGAGATCCCTTCTCCTGCAAATACTCTTTAGGGTTTAACCAT
This sequence comes from Picea engelmannii, assembly GCA_009831015.1. NCBI lineage: Eukaryota > Viridiplantae > Streptophyta > Pinopsida > Pinales > Pinaceae > Picea > Picea engelmannii. The sequence goes on along the minus strand of ML780881.1, from coordinate 275,530 downwards.
TAAACATATGTAAGTACATACCTCTAATAGGATTTGTAGGTAGTGGCTCCATATTGTAGCAACGGTAATCATTGCCAACTCTTGAGATAACTTCAAGGGTGATTGCAACTGGTCTTACAACTACAACTGCAACTGATGCTGCAACTGCAACTAGTTCTGAAACTGCAACTGTAACTACAGCTTAGGGTTTTAGGAGGAAATCCTAATTTTTCAAACTTCAAATTTTGAAATTATGATCCAGGGGATAGATGCGCTGAGCTGAGGCGAGTTAGCTAGTGCAGTTAGAATTTTGAAAATCCAACTTTTACCCCCTCAAACTTGATCTGCAGATTTCTGGATTGGTGCTTCTGGTTTTCTGGTACTTCTGGTACTCTGGTACTTATGGTACTCTGGTACTTTGTGAAACTAGGGTTTCACTTTTCGGGAGATCTAGCCACTGAAAAGGTGCGCTCAAGGTGCCAAAATGATCCTTGGGGGAGGGTGCAACTTTCTAGGTGGTTTTGGAGCTAAAAGGCTTCACTTTTGAAAAACTCTAATTTGCAGGTACTGTAACAGTGACGTTTTTCTCTTGCGAAATATGCTTCCTTCAGGTTGGCTCTGAAACCATGTAAATGTTTATGCCAGTATTATAGTGCTTTGCATTTCAATAGATAAGAGCGACATAAGAACAAGATCACTGAGAAATACACATTCACAAGAGGCACAACATTTATCCTGGGAAACCCTCTAGGGGAAGAAAACCCAACAAAAACTTCCTTATCATAAATTGCCAATACAATGTCAAGAGATAACTCAAACCAATACAGATATTCCTCTCCAAAAGATGCACCACTCTTCTCCTTCTCTTTCACTGGTAAGTTTCAGCTTGCTTCTCAAGAATGAGCAAGTGTGTTGTGTGTTAAAGTGAGGCGCTATCCACCCTATATATACAAGACTGGCATGTGTGAAGGGTTTTCACTGGCAGGGCCGACCTCTCACTCTGGGTGGGTAAACCCACCTTTAATTTAATTCTGGGTCTCAATAATAACTGCTGGGGCCGACTTCTTATTCTACCTATTACAATTGTCCGTTGACCAATCCACAAAAGGGGATTTGGTCCTAATACAATTACCGACATGATTAATCCTCAATGGGGATTAATCCTATGAATATAATAATAATAATAATAATAATAATAATACTCTTCAGAGTTACATTATTTCAACACTCCCCCTTAACAAGAAGGGTCTTCTTCAACAGCATCAGGCGAGAGAGGTCTGCATCATCAGTGGCATCAGGAGGACAGTATCGTCAATTTCATATTGAAACATTGGCTAGCACATTTACGAGTCATCAGAAGTTTTCTTCATCGACAACATCATCATTATCGAAAGAATGCCATCATCATTTGCATCAAATATGTATCAGTAAAAATGATACCTCATCACAACACTAGGATGACACATCACAATACTACACTGGCTCAATGTCACAGTTGATAAGCTGGTAGCTTAGTGTCAGTCACATATTGCTTTACGTCTAACAACTAGGTCAGAAGCAAGGTATATATATATCATCTTGCTTTACGTCTAACAACTAGGTCAGAAGCAAGGAACACATCAACATCTCTCTTTATGTTTAACAATGAGGTCAAAAGCAAGGAGTCATCTTGCTTTACGTCTAACAACTAGGTCAGAAGCAAGGAACACATCAACATCTCGCTTTACGTCTAACAATGAGGTCAAAAGCGAGGAATCATCTTGCTTTACGTCTAACAACTAGGTCAGAAGCAAGGAACACATCAACATCTTGCTTTACGTCTAACAACGAGGTCATAAGCGAGGAATCATCTTTCTTTATGTCTAACAACTAGGTCAGAAGCAAGGAATCACACATCATCTCGCTTTACATCTAAAAATGAGGTAATAAGTGAGGAATCATCATCATCTTGCTTTACATCTAACAACGAGGTCAGAAGCAAGGAATCATCTTGCTTTATGTCTAACAACTAGGTCAGAAGAAAGGAATCACACAACGTCTTGCTTTACGTCTAACAACGAGGTCATAAGCAATGACTCATCTTGCTTTACGTCTAACAGAGAGGTCAGAAGCAAGGAACACACAACGTCATGATTTATGTCTAACAACGAGGTCAGAAGTAATGACTCATCTTGATTTACATATAACAACGAGGTCAGAAGCAAGGAATATATATATATATATATATATACTTCCCCTTTCAGGGAGGGTCCTTTCGGACTATACCAAGCTTATCTCGAAAGTGTTCAACCTTTACACGAGATATAGGTTTGTTCAACACGTCAGCAACCTGTTCATCCGTGCTAATGTACTCGAGCTTCAAGGCTCCTCTCTGTACCATGTCGCGGATGAAATGATAGTGGATTTCTATTTGCTTCGACCTGTCGTGGAATACATGATTCTCTGTCATCTTTATGCAGCTTTGGTTGTCACATAGAATCACGGTTGTTCTCATCTCCAAGTCAAATAGGTCAGTCAACAACTTTCGAAGCCATATAGCTTCACATCTAGCAGAACATGCTGCAATGTACTCTGCTTTCGCTGTGCTGAGAGAAATACTGGATTGCTTCCTACTCTACCACGAGATCATGGTTGATCCCAAACTGAAACAACCTTCGGAAGTGCTTTTTCTGTATGCAACACTTCCTGCCCAATCTGCATCAGTATATCCACTCAATGTGAAGTCATGATCTCCATCATAGCTGAGACCATAATCCATTGTACCTTTAAGGTACCTCATCACATGTTTTGCAGCCACTAGGTGAACACGTTTGGGCTCTACCAGAAACTGACTCAAGGTGTTCACTGCAAAACATATGTCTAGTCTGGTGTTCGTCAGGTACATCAACGATCCAATAATATGTCTGTACAGTGTGGCATCTATCAAGTCTGATGAAGTATCGGCCAACAACTTCAACTTCACTTCCATGGGTGTATTCATGGACTTACATTCTAGCATGTCGAATCTCTTTAAGATTTCGACCGTGTACTTCCCTTGGTCAATGAAGATCTTTTCTGGACTCCCATACCTCAAGACCTAAGAAGTAATGCATTAGGCCAAGGTCTTTCATTTCAAATTCTATGGCAAGTCTCTTTTTACATTCGTCGATGAGATTTTCTTCTCTAGTTAAGAATAAGTCATCCACATATAGTAGTAATATTACTGGTTCATTATCCATAATTTTGAAGTAGAGATTTGAGTCTGCTTTACTCTTGGTAAAGCCTAAGCTCGTCAAGAAACTGTCTATACGACCATACCAAGCTCTGGGGGTTTGCTTCAATCCGTATAAGGATTTCTTCAATCAACAGACATGAGACTTCCTGTCTTCAACCTCAAATCCTTGGGTTTGCTCTATATACACTTCCTCTTCGGTGACATCGTTTAGGAAAGCTGTCTTCACGTCCATCTGGTGCAGCTTCCACTTCATCTTAGCTTCAAGAGCTATGATGGTCCTAATCGAAGTGTATATGGCTATAGGAGTGAATGTCTCTTCATAGTCAATGCCTTCCTTATGGGAAAATACACAAGTGACAAATCTTGCTTTATACTTCTCAATACTTCCATTAGCAGCATGTTTTATTTTGAAGAGCCATCTGTAGGATACCCCATCTTTATTCTTTGATCTGTGAACTATTTCCCATACTTCGTTCTTCATTATGGATTGGTATTCCTTTGTCATGGCATCTGCCCATTCTTTACTCTGAATGAATTCTTCAGAGAAGGTAGGGTCTTCATCTGGAAGATCACATATCAAAGCCGTGTAATTGAAGAATGGCTTTGGTCTTTTCACCTGTCTCGAGGTTCCTTCTGGAACAACATACTTCTCTCCATCTTGAATAAGCTTTCTTTCCCAAGCAGGATTTCTTTTATAGGAGAAGGTAATTTGAGGAGGTTCTTGAAATTCTACTATATCATGGTCTTCTAGAAGTTCCTCATCAGGGGAAGTTACGACTTCCCTCATTGGTTCTGTAGCTCTGGGAACCTCCCTCATTGATTCTGCAATCCTGGGATTTACAGGTTCCTCTTCATATACTTCTTCAAGATGACATCTTCTTGATTTCTTAAGTGCTGCTTCTTCATCAACGGTCACATCCCTACCGATCTCAATGTGGTGGTGACCTGGTATGTAGATTTTGAAGGCCTTGGAGACCGCACAAATATTCCCTTCTTTCCTGAAGGGTCCAACTTGTTTCTCTTTTCTTTAGGTATATGAATAAGCAATGGATAGCCAAATATTTTTTAGATGGATTACCTCTGGCTTCTTTCTGGTGAACATCTCTTCTGGTGTCTTGAGCCAAAGTGCACTATGGGGCAATCGATTCTGCACATAAACAACTGTCATTGCTGCTTCTGCCCATAAGCACATAGGAAGATCTTGATCTTCACAGCTTCCAGCATGGTTTTGTTCTTCCGTTCAGCTACACCGTTTTGTTGGGGATCTTGATCCCAACATCTTTGCATAAGTTCAAGAACTCTTTCGAGTTATATTCTCCTCCATTATCTCACCTGAGTATCTTAATCTTCCTTACAGAAGGGTTCTCTTATCAAGGCTTTGAATTCCTTGATCTTGCTGAACACTTCAAATATATCTAGGTCTTTTACGAGAATAATCATTAATGAACGATACATAGTATACATACCTATTAATGGAGGATGATGGCATTAGGCCACACACATCTGAATGGATGAATTCGAGTACTCCTTCTGCTTTACTGCCCCTCTTTGGAAAAGGGTTCTTGATATTCTTCCCTTGCGCACATCCATTGCAAAAGGCTTCTTGATCAACCTTGAGTTCTGGTAAACTTGTGACAGCTTTGCATATGTATGGTAGTGCCTTGTAGTTGATGTGAGCTAATCTTCTAGAGTTCATATGGATTCTTCAATAGCGTGGGTCATGGCAGCTTATGAGTGACCCACCTTCTTCTTTTCCACTGATGATTGCTTAATTTATGATCTCTCTTTTAGCACGTTGCCTTCTACAACCTTCGCTATAGATTCCTCATGTGACCTGGAGCAAGGTCAACAAAACAAAAAGCAAGAATAATATCCTTCTTGATAATATAAAGTAATAGAACGAACAATCATCACAATAGCTCCTTTAGAGCTATCACTTATAATTTATCTGAAGCAAATATTAAAGGTAAGGAATACAATACAAAATGAGGTCAACACTCTCATAGTGTTGCGACCAAGCATTCTTCCATGGAAACCTGGAACTAACACACGAGGTTTCTCCTAGAGGAGGTGTTAGTTGTATCAGGCAAAATATTTACCTCTATATGGTCACATGCTATCAAATATAATACTTTACAAATACTGTTGTCTCAAGTATAGTCTTCAACTTGTCATGTGTACCTTTGAATCTTGATTAATCAAACCTGGAGCCTTGTCCTCAAGAATGAGTGCTTGCTTTTCTTCCAGGTCTCCTTCACTCAAGTGACGAGTGCTTTCTTCAACCTGTCTGCTGTACTAAGACAATACACTATCTTGACAGAAGGTTAGGTTAGAGGATAAGCTCTATGATCAACTTTTAATCCTTCTAATAATTTGATCATAGCTTCAACATGCAACACTGATCAAGATAATGTTATGACAAATAGATGTATACCTTGGTTGCATCATTCCTCTGAATGTGTTGGATCTTGAGATTCTTCTGGATCTATGGCAAGAGATCCCTTCTCCTGCAAATACTCTTTAGGGTTTAACCATTAAACATATGTAAGTACATACCTCTAATAGCATTTGCAGGTAGTGGCTCCATCTGGTAGCAGCGGTAATCATTTCCCTCTCTTGAGATAACTTCAAGGGTGATTGCAACTGGTCTTACGGATGCAACTAAATAATCCTAAGCGATTCTCTAGCTATATGACCCTGATGCGTGATCTCGTAGAGAAGGAACCTACTTGCTTTGAAGAAGTCATTCGAAACAAAGAATGGATGGATGCCATGAAAGAAGAATACAATTCCATTATGAAGAATGATGTATGGGAAGTATTTCCTAGATCAAAGACCAAATATGTGATATCTTCCAAGTGGATATACAAAATAAAACATGCAATAGACAAAAGCATTGAAAAACATAAGGCAAAATTTGTGGCTCGTGGATTTTCTCAAAAGGAAGGTATTGACTATGAAGAAACATTTTCTCTTGTATCCATATACACTTACACCAGATGGATGTGAAAACAAATTTCTTAAATGGTGTTATTGAAGAAGAAGTGTATATATAACAACCACAAGGGTTTGAAGTTGAAGATAGAAATCCTTATGTTTGCAGGTTGAAGAAAGCTCTGTACGGGTTGAAGCAAGATCCTAGAGCTTGGTATGGCAGAATTAATAGTTTCTTGACAATATTGGGCTTTACCAAGAGTAAAGATGATCCTAACCTTTACTTCAAGGTTATGAATGATGAGCCACTTATATTTCTACTATATGTGGATGATTTATTCTTGACAAGAGAAGAAAATATCATCACAGATTGCAAGAAGAAGTTCGTTGCAGAGTTTGAGATGAAATACCTAGGATCGATGCATTATTTCTTAGGTATTGAAGTTTGGCAGAGCCCAAAGAAGATATTCCTTAACCAAGGAAAGTATGCAATTGAAATACTAAAGATATTTGACATGTTGGAATGTAAAGCCATGAACACACAAGCTTCTGGTTGATACTTTGTCAGAGTTGGTTGATGCTACTCTATATAGATAGATTATTGGTATTCTGATGTATCTGACGAATACCAAGCCATATATATGCTTTGTTGTGAACACATTGAGTCAGTATCTGGTGGAGCCCAGATGTGTTCACCTTGTAGCTGTAAATCATGTGATGAGATACCTTAAGGGTACACTGGATTATGGTCTATGTTATACTGGAGATCATGAATCCAGAATGTATGGTTATACTGATTTAGATTGGGCTAGAAGTGCTTAAGAAAAAAAGAGCACTTCATGATGTTGTTTTAGTTTGGGGTCAACCATGACTTCATGGAAAAGTAGGAAGAAATCCAGTATTTCTCTCAAGACGAAAGAAGCAGAGTACATTGCAACATGTTCTGCTAGTTGTGAATCCATATGGCTTCAAAAGTTGTTGACATGTATTTTCGATCTATAGATGGAAGCCGCCATGATTCTAGGTGATAACCAGAGTTGTATAAAGATGACAGAGAACCCAATGTTCCATGATAAGTCTAAACACATAGATATCTGGTACCACTACATTTGTGATATGGTGCAGAGGGGATATGTAAAGATCCAATATTTTGGCACATATGAGTAGGTTGTAGATGTGTTGACCAAGCCTATGTCTCATGTGAAGTTTGAGTACTTCCGAGACAAGCTTGGTTAAGTACGAAATGACCTCCCTCGAAAGGGGGAGTGATAATGATGATACTATGGTATCCTGACCAACATCAGGTAGCTCCGTTAGGATTTATATCCTAGGGGATTGATCATCCGTAGGTAGACCTCGAAGGTCCAGTAAGGATGATTTGTTAGAGTACTTTTGCATGTATATTCCAGCTGTGGTAAGTAGTGGTAGCTAAATTAGGATCTTATATCCTATGGAATCTTATGATTCTTGGGAAAATCCTGAAGGTTCGGTATGGATGGTCTGTCAGAGTACCACATGGTAGCTTGTTAGGATTTTATATCCTAGGGAATCTTATGATTCCTAGATAGATACCGAAGGTATGGTAAGGATGGTCTGTCAGAGTACCACAAATGTTGTTGTTGATGCACCTGTCTCATTCTGTTGCCACATGTTGATGATGATGTTACAACTTCATGTTGTTGATGATCTTGTTGTTCCAACTTCGTGCCATTGATGATGTTTTTGTTCCAGCTTCGTGCTATTGGTGTTGATGTTTCAACTTCATGCTGCTAATGATGATGATGATGTTACTCCAACTCTATGCTGTAAACAATGATGATATTGATGAAGAGAAAAAATTCTGATGATTTATAGATGTTCCAGTCAATGTTCTAGATGATGATGATGATGAGGCCCTATCCTTCTCTTGATGATGTTGTATTGAGTCATGTTAGTATAATACCCTTCTCGTTAAGGGGGAGTGTTGAAATATTGTAACTTCGAAGAATATTCTAATTATATTAGAGTTATTATTTTATAGATCAAATCCCCTTTTGCGGATTGATCAAGTCGGGTCTTATATAAGTTCAAATCCCCTTTTGTGTATTGGTCAAACTATATTTGTATAGTGGTATTTGTAAAGTCGGCCCTTAGTAATTATAAAGTGGTTTTAGCCACTTCTAGGAGAATTCAACTCAACCAAGTGAAGAGACACAAATCTAGCATCATCTCACACTTGTATTTATATGTGAGGTTAGTGTCTCATTTACACACACTCACTCACTCATCTAATGCACATATCTTGAAGGCAGTTGCAGTTGCAGGAGGAAGGAGAAGAGAGGCGCATGATCAGTCTTGGTATATCTTTGGTGTTTTGGTTTTAGTCTTGGCATTGTATTGGTAATCTATTATTTAGGAAGTTTTTGCTGGGTTTTCTCCCCCATGAGGGTTTCCTAGGAAAAAATGTTGCGTACCTTGTGATTGTGTTTCTTTCAGTGTTCCTCTTTATACTGTTGTTTTGGAAATGCATTGAATGCTCCTGTAATTTGGAAATAACCTAATAACAATAGTAAAAAATTAACATGAGCGAGGGAAGGAGAAGAATGGAAGTGATAAACAATAGAAGGCTGTTAGGAGAGCTCTAAGCATGTGAGTAAAGCCCATCAAGCAAGAGCAGGAGCGAGAGCCAAAGGATGAGCATTATGAGAGAGGAGAGGACGTTTCTAGAGGTTGTAAGGGCAGAGTTCTGGGCATTCAATGTCTCCATCAAGTGAAAGTCCATTCATGATGCCATAGTACTGCGACTTAACTAGAACTAGAGAGGAGAGGCTCACGTAATTAAATCCCAGATCCTCGAGCGGAGCCCAGTATTAATTTGCATTGAGGGTGGAGGGGGCGGGAGCCAGGTGTTCCTCGAGGCGTGTGCCGAAGGTGACACTGGTGGAGTCCAGGTGGACCGCACTATCATTCACATCTGGGGTGAAACATTGTTCAAGTTTCACATAACATTTGCATCATCTTTTGGTTTATTATTGAACTATTTTGTATTGAGTAGAAATGAAAATGAATGGTGAGGGGTGCAAAGCATATTCCCTTTGTAAATATAAATCCGACACATCATCTTTGGAATTTGGGTCAATTTTACAGTGCTCCCGAAAGAAGATCTTTTGAATCCTGTTACTCATATGGTCCATATTCTCATGAACATTTCCCAGGCATGGATATTATATACATGAACAATTAATTATAGTCATCATATCCTCCACTCTCCTCCAAAACCCATTAGATGGAGCATTGTTGATGAGTTCTACAATTTTTGAACTATTTCTAATCCTAGACTCATTCCACTTAAACTACTCAATGAAAATCACTGTATGTCTAAATAATTGGTGCTTTTAAGAGCCAATGCAATGTAAGAAAGTTGGATGCACATCTAGTCTCTACACATTGAAGAAGATACATTGCTACGGACATAGAGTGATTAATAATGCAATATTTTCTTTTCATTCAAAATATATCCATCCAATGCAATGTATTTAATGTATTCAAATGTCATGTTTGTTCGAATTTAATGTTGTTCAATTACATTCAGTTTATTTACAAATTTAGATGAATCGAATCATAAACCATGAACAATAGCAACAGTAATAACCAAGATCACAAGAAGAATAACCATGCATAGAGACACAAGTACAGTAGAAAATGCTAATACAAAATGATTATAATAGATTGATGTATTATTAAAATGATGAGAGTTCCATATATATAGAGAACATATGGTGACCATCCATGAAAGGATGCGTCCCTTGGATAATATATTTATATATTTATACCTTGTATTATAAATGTCATGTCATAAATAATAATACAAGGTATATATATATATATATATATATATATATATATATATATATATATATATGGAAGAATGTCTTCCCAATGTTTTCCAAACATCAACACTCCCTCTCAATGAGGGAGACATTCTCAACCAGGGTCATTCACCACAAGTACACCTTTGTGATAAATGCATCCTATCTCCCTTGGCTTGCAGCCCAATCTAGGAGAAGGTCCACTCGATGCTTACTCGATACATTGTAGCAAAAGTTTTGTCACACATGGCACTCCCATGTGGACTTTTAGAGGCTATTCCCTCTAGAAACACTAGGGTCAACTCCCCATAGTGTGTGACATCAAGGTCAACTCCTTGACATGTCCTCATTTTCTCTCCATAAGGGACATTGGGCTATAATCCCAAACCCACTTATCCCTTCTCGGATAAGTGTCCTCACAGATCAAGTCAAATCAGTTGCACAGGAGTACGATCTGGAGAATGTTTGTCACACATGGCAGTCCCATGTGGACTTCTAGAGGCTACTCCCTGTAGAAAAACTAAGGCCAACTCCCCATAGTGTGTGATTTCAAAGTCAACTCTTTGACATGTCCACATGTGCTCTCCACAAGGGACATGTCCTCATGTGCTCTCCACAAAGGACATACTCACTTACCCCTTCTCAAATAAGTGTCTTGACAGATCAAATCAACTCAGTCACAAAGGAGTAAGATTTGAAGAATGTCTTAGGATGCTGCAAACATCAACACTCCCTCTTAGAGAGGGAGGGATTCTCTACCACACCAAGTCTATCACGGAAGTACTCGAACTTCATCTTGGTAAGGGGTTTGGTAAGAACATCAACAACCTACTCATATGTGAGAAGGTACTGCACCAATACTTCCTTCCTTTGCACCATGTCTCGGATGTAATGGTACTTGATATCAATGTGTTTCAATTTGTCATGAAACATTGGATTCTCTAAGATCTTCACACAACTCTAGTTATCACAATGAATAACGATGGAATCTATCACATGTTCAAATAAATATGCAAGGAGCTTGTGAATCCAAACTACTTCTCAGACTGCAACACTTAATGAAATGTACTCTACTTCTACGGTGGTCAAGGCCACAAAAGTATGTTTCCTGCTACACCAAGAAGCCATGGAAGATCCCAAAGTGAAGCAATATCCATCGGTGCTCTTCCTATCCACTGTGCTCCCTGCCCAATCAGAATCAATATATCCCCACAATCTCATGTCAATACTGGAAGTATATCTCATACCATGTCCAATTGTGGCTCACAAGTGTCTCAACACATGCTTTGCGAAAATCCAATGTGTCTGTCTCAGTTGACTCATAAACTCGCTAAGTGCACTCACTGCATGGAAAATATTTGGTCTGGTGTTAACCAGACACATCAATGATCCAATCAACTATCTGTACATGGTCAGATCAATCTCGTCGGAATAAGAAGAAGACACACTTAGTTTCTTCATATTCATCACCATTTGTGTAGCCATGGGCTTATAGTTCAACATCCCAATTTTTTTCAATATCTCAACTGTGTACTTCCCCTGACTTAGGAAGATCTCATCAGTTCTCTGCCACACCTCTAGTCCCAAGAAGTAGTGCATCATACTAAGGTACTTCATCTCAAAATAAGAGACCAACACATACTGGCATTCAACAATAAGGCTCTCTGTACCAGTGAGGAATAAATAATCAACGTAGAGGACCAAAATCAGGGACTCACCATTAACAGTCTTGTATTACAATTTGGGATCAACAACGCTTTTGTTGAAGTCCAAACTCATCAGGTGTCCATCAATCATCATATACCAAGCTCGAGGTTCCCGCTTGAGTCCATACAAGGCCTTCTTCAACCTACACACATGAGACTTATCTCATGTATCACGAAACCATATGGCTGCTCGATGCATACTTCTTCCTCAATCTCTCCATTGCGAAAGGCTATCTTCACACCCATCTGATGTAGTCTCCAAATCATGTGTCAGCGATAAAAAATGCACTGGCATTTTTTAAAGAATGATGCCTAATATTGTAGGGAAAATTTGACTAGATTCTCGAGCTCCAAATGCAGATTTGAAAGCACCATTGGAAAGCTTAGGATTTCTAGATGCCGATCGACTATTCAAGCATGTAAAATGGACTCTCCATGACTGAGAAATTTGATTTTAAAAAATCTGCGCTTTCACCAGCTAACCCGTCTTGAATTTTGCTAGTTAGCTGGTGAAAGCTCTGCCTTTCACCAGCTAAGGAGCGGATTTTCGGGTAAATTAGCTGGTGAAAGCCTGTCACGGCCAGAATAACCGAATTTTTGCCCAGATCAGTATTTTTTGAGTTTGAATGGTTTTAAACCACTTCAAATGGACAGGTGTTGAATTACCAAGTCTAATTCAAAGGCTAGTTTTGAAGGATAAGGTCAAAAAGAGGTTTTTCAACTACATTTGGCATCTTTTTCAAAGGCAGTATATCAGGTTTTTTGCACACTTCACCAAATTCGAATTTTATCTTTGGAGGACCAAATCAAACAGCCTTGGGAGGCTAAAACTGCACTTCATCAACAATCTACTATTCTTAGAGATCATTAGATAGGACCTTTTCCTATTTTGTTTTGATTTTCCATTTTTAAGATCCATTTTTATAGGATCTCATCCTACACTTGTTGTATCTATTTTGATTTGACTATTTTTAGT
>ML780881.1:166439-261824 GCA_009831015.1 Picea engelmannii | reverse complement strand
CTTTTATCTTTTGGGAAAAGATCAAACATGATATTAGCAAGTCAATTAATTTCTTGGCTGCTTTGGAAATTTAGTTTTACTTGATCAATCTGCCTCTACTGGTTAGTGTAGGGATTGATAGAAGAATAAGCTCTTTCTTTGAGCAAGTAGATTACTTCCAGTTTTCTTAATTAGGCAAAGAGAATCCCTTTTCGCGCTTAATGGCTCGATATGGGTCATCCCTCCATGCTGCGGCTACTCATTCAGCCTCGAGTCATCCATCAATCTCTCAGGTGTTTATTGCAGATTTAGAGAAATTTGATTTTTTCCCAAGGCAGTTTTTCTGGGTTTTCACCAGCTTATTGGTTTTGAAATCCGCTAGTTAGCTGTTGAAAGCTTTCCTTTTCACCAGCTAAAGGGGTGGATTCAGGGAAAATTAGCTGGTGAAACCTGTTACATGGAAGCAAGGTTGTATTTTTTCCCAGATTTGACTTTTTCTCAACCAATTCTTTCGAGGTTGGTTTCTAAAGATGTAGAGAACCTTGGAGAGCAGTCACAAAGATCAGAAGGTTTCAAGATCTAGTTCATCTAGATGCACAATAAAAAATAAGAACCAGGAAAACCATTTCAGATAAGCATCAGGTAGCAGTCTTGCTTGGGAAAGGTGGATTACAACAGAAAATTGGTGTAAATATGGATTTACAGTCTTTTACAGGCCACACAGGTCCTGTTAGCGATCAAAATGAACTGGTAAATTGAGAGCGTTTTTATCTCTCTATCTCTCTGTAAGACTCATTTTTCCTCTCAGCCTTCGAAAATCTCTTTGCCCGAGATTGCTTTACCTCTAAGCTTCTCAACCTGCAATGCAAACGATACAAATAAATGTCATTCCTTGTATGTCTTTCATAAAATTTTCCAAAGCTAAATTCATGAATCGAGCTATACATTAAGCCACGAGTCAAGCTTTAATTTTTAAAGCCACCTGTCATTATACTAAAGCTAGCCTATGAATTGTCTAATTCCTAAGTTATGAGTCAACATATAAGGCCCAAGCCAAAGTTGAGTCCTCAAGCCTAATCTCGAGTCAAACTATAGTCACAAGCCCGATTCTTATGATATGCTACAGAATCACATAAAACCCAACGCTGAGTTAAATCATACACCAGGAGTTCCTATCCTATCCATTTCATCGAAAAGTGTGGGTTATCAATTTTTATAAGCGTATCATGTAATGATTGACGCAAATGCCAATTTTGTAAATAGTGAGTTTTATTTCACTAACAGCCAAGTCGATAAGTTGAGTCCACGTATCTACAGGTGTCAAGGTGTGATAAATGTAAGCACAACTGGTTTTTTAAGTATTTGACAAGTTTTTATGGAAAACATCTGATCACCAAGAGATCCATGAACATATGGATTTGCGCCGAGCTGCAGGTTTCAAAGTCACAGGTGTCAAAGATTTGTATGTTAACCCAGTTGCTAGATGTGAATTCAATCATGAGCAAGCCGAGTCTGAAGATGCTGCGCATAGATTTACGGTCTATTATTGATGCGTTACAGGAGATAGGGAATTTGTTGGAGAAAACAAGAATGCAACCCAAGCTCAATAGGGTGGAGCAGTTCATTGTGACTATCTTCATTGGATCGAAATACTATGTCATGATATCATTGTACACAATGTGGCCGTAAGGAAAAAGATGTCTTCTTATCCAGTTTACAAGATCTACATCCCGCTGCTAGATCTCCCACAACAGAAGAAAAATATGATAACCTTGTGATTAGATTCTCTGATGGAGATAGTGACAGTGAGGGTCAAGAGAAAAGTTGGAAAGTGGATCAAAGGGAGAAAGATGGATCATCGAGGGAAAATACAAGTGGGACTTCTGTAAGCCAATCACTTGCAGCTTCTTCATAGGTGGCTACAACAACATCACAACAAACCCTAGGGATGCAGAATCAAATGGATATGATGCAGAAGCAGTTAGCTGCAATTCGTACAACCATGTCAAGTGCAATGCAAGTCCGTGGGGCGACTTCTATGGTGTCTGGAGAGGGTCCACCTCAACAGTCCTCCTGTAATCGAAAGCCTGTTGTTGGCCACAATGGATTAATTGGGCAGAAACATGTTTTCAATCCTGGCTCATCTGTAACTAAATCTAGTGGAATTGACTTGGAGAACTTGAGAAAGAAAATTGCAACAAAAGAGAATGAATTGAAGCTCCAGAGGCATATTCGATCAGGAAAGGGACATGATACAAGATCAGTTCCAAGTGGAACATTACATACAACAGGAATTGCAGAGTCAACAACTATGAGTAGTGGGGAGAAAATTTCTGTCAGTCCAACATTTTCTAAGTTAACAGAACGTGCATCTGTTAAATAAATTAATGAAGAAAAACAGAAAGTCCCAAAGGTTATATTGCAAGAACTTCCTGATCCCAGTTTGAAGGTTAGTAAAAGTAGTCTACAATAGCAAAGGCGACAGATGTCAAATGTTGATATGGATCGTAGTTGTACAAAGGATGGCCTCAACATTGGGGTTCCTACAAGAGATTCGAATGCAGCATGTTCCAAGAGATCGGTTGCAGAAGGTAAACTTTCAGGGCAGAAACACAAGTGCCCTGTGGAAATCAGCATGAGTGTGCCGGCAGAAGTATTAATACCATACAATCCTTCAGAGCATGTAATTTCTCAGGATTTCCATCATACAAACAACTATTATTCCTTAAAAGGAGAAGGAAGCAAGAAATGTAAGTTAGAGGATGCAAGCCCAACATAGGGTCAGTCTTTTTGTTTTTGGAAATGCATCTCAGGTGCGTCAAAAGCATATTTCAGTTGAAGGTTTAAAAAAAAAAACTGATATTATAAATTTGCGGGACACGTCAGGATTTCCTGTTCAGGAAAGTGAATATTTTTTCTTGGCAAAAGCACACATGGAATCTCAAGAGATTGAGAGACATGCTTTGAATAAAAGAGTCAAGGTTTCACATATTGAAGATTGTCATCAGAATTCTAAGTCAGATTTTGAGCAGACACATGTGAACTACTTGAAGGATGCTAAAGTATACATGGACAAAACTGGTGGTTATCCATCCACTCAAGACGTTAACTTCAATATTGCTCATAGCATGCAGTTAAATCCTGCGGAACCTATTTGTCAAAATAAAACTATTTTGGAAACCTCTGCTGATTTTCCTTGCAAAGGGCCAGAACAAGCACTAAAGAGTGGAGCTGATAGCATTGTCCCATCAAGGGATGTTGTCGAATGGCAGGATAGAATAGGTCCTTTAAGCAACAACAACACAGGACTGACAAACAGTCATATTAAAGATGGTCTATTATGGGATGTGGGTATCTCTGTGCAAGATTTAATGAAACAGGAGGAGATAATTGACAAAGACAAGGTTTTGAGCCATGGACTTATAGGAGGAAGAAGATCTCTGATATCTATATTCATCATGGCTAGGCAGCCAATATATAGATTTGTGGCAATATATATTGGGTTTTGGTACATTTTATTTCAGAGGACCTAGGTGGCTGGCTCAGTCTTCTAATTCAATATGGATCAGTTATCTTCTGAAAATCTTCTTCCAGAGTCCTTTCAGGGCAATGACATGACTGAACAACTTGCATTGATATGAAGATCGAAACAGAGATGGACATTGGTTCACAAGGTGCAATAATGCTCTTCGAAGAAACCGAGCAGGGTGAAGTGTTTGATTCAACACACCAGGTCATCTCAAGACAAATGCTTTGTATTTGAAGCTGTTGGAAAATGAAAAGTCAAAGACCTCAAGCTACCTGCAATACTCTCATTTCAAGCTTGAATTTATCTTGGAATTTTCAAAACCATGGTTACATATCTCACCATCCTGCCTATGTTCAACACTTTTCTTCTTAATGAAGATATTGCCACAACAGATGCCACGTCAAGGTGCAAACAACATTTCCAGGGGAGTTTGAAGCAGACATGCTAAAGATAAAGAAGATTGGGAAAGACAACAACAAACTTTGGAAAATAGCCAGATGATAAATTGTAAAGGCCGAATGACTCCATGCCCAATACTAAAGGCACAGGGCTTTCCAGGTTCTTGGAGACCTCGCAGGGAGGTCTCCATCCCAGTTGGAGCCAGATGTTAGCGATAAAAAATGCACTGGCATTTTTTAAAGAATGATGCCTAATCTTGTAGGGAAAATTTGACTAGCTTCTCGAGCTCCAAATGCATATTTGAAAGCACCATTGGAAAGATTAGGATTTCTGGAGGTCGATCGACTATTCAATTATGTAAAACAAACTCTCCATGACTGAGAAATTTGATTTAAAAAAAATTGCGCTTTCACCAGCTAACCCGTCTTGAATTTTGTTAGTTAGCTGGTGAAAGCTCTGCCTTTCACCAGCTAAGGAGTGGATTTTCGGGTAAATTAGCTGGTGAAAGCCTGTCACGGCCAGAATAACTGAATTTTTGCCCAGATCGGGATTTTTTGAGTTTGAATGGTTTGAAACCACTTCAAATGGACAGGTGTTGAATTATCAAGTCTAATTCAAAGGCTAGTTTTGAGGGATAAGGTCAAAAAGAGGTTTTTCAACTACATTTGACATCTTTTTCAAAGGCAGAATATCAAGGTTTTTGCACACTTCACCAAATTCGAATTTTATCTTTGGAGGACCAAATCAAACAACCTTGGGAGGCTAAAACTACACTTCATCAACAATCTACTATTCTTAGAGATCATTAGATAGGACCTTTTCCTATTTTGTTTTGATTTTCCATTTTTAAGATCCATTTTTATAGGATCTCATCCTACACTTGTTGTATCTATTTTGATTTGACTATTTTTAGTAAATCTGATCCATCTTTCAAGGATCTAGATTTAATCTTGTAAGACTATAAAGCCAAAGACATTTGGAGCACTATGGGGGCAATCTAGGAGACATTTTTTGGCTATTGTACTAGACTCTTTATTCATAATATAATCACAGTCCTCTTTTATTTTCAATGACAGATTTTCTCATATTTTCATCATTCTGTACTTTATTTCAGTTTAGCTCAGCTTCTAAGAACTGTTATCTTCTTATTAAGCTCATGAACTTGAACTAAAGGTTTTCTTGCTATCTTGTATGACCCTACACATTGTTGTATTTGGTTATCTAGACTAGTATTCTTCATCTCCCATTCAAACTTTGTTGTGTGATCATTGAGTTCTAAAAGCATTGTCTTATTCAAATGTATGAAGTGGTCCTTTTCATTAACTATTGAGTTATCCTATTGTTCCAAGCATACAAAATCTACCATATTCTTAAGTTACCAAGCATTCTTAGCCTACAACCCTAAGGAGTTTCTTGGAGTGATAACACCATGGATGCTGCAAGGGAAATAATCGTCTAGTTAGAAGTGTATCAATGATCTATATGGATGTTGGTGGCCTCCCACCTATTCCAACTGGCTCATTTTGGCAGTTTTCCAGTTTGGCAATTTGTTCCCTAGTTTTCAGGTCCCTGACTTGCGGGGCCGTTTTGAGGCCCTAAGTAGTGTTTTTAGGGCTCGCCACAATCAGAATGACCTTTGATATATAACAACAAAATGTGTATTCCTCAGATATACATTTCCAACGGGCTATCGTGCGCCTAAAACATAGATCGTATGAAAAATTTACAACCCCGGGAAGTTGATGTATGAACTTACCCAAACGAGGCCCACATGACTTTTGGCGCTTCATCTCCTAGGGTTAGGTGTTTTGGATGTCTAGGGTTTTTGACATTCATTTTTATTGTAAAAAATCCTTCGGAGCCTCATTGTAATAATATTCTTAGTGAATGAGTGTATCCATCACATCTCTTCTTAGAGATAAGCCACCACCATTCTAGCAAGCTTGTTTCTACTACATTTTACAATTTCAGCTTATTTCCTTATTGAAAATAAACTAGTTTTACCGTATATCTGTTATTCTGTGTTAAGCATATTTTGATAATAATATGTATTCATTTTGTTCTGAAAATATATTCCGGATCAATGATATTAGAGTGGTATTCTCCTTGTCGTTCTTATTGCATGTCCCCAACGAGGTTAGGGTACAAAGAATTGGGTCTCGAGCTTGTTTCTCTATAGGAAAAAATCTCTCGCATGCCCAAACGACCTCTCATGGAAGAAGAAAATAAAGACGAAGGGACAAGAGATCCATTCAAAATGTTGCTCGAGGAATCCCTCATGAAACAGAGGAATGAGATGATGGATAGTTTTGCGCACATCCTTCAGCGACTACTAACAGGCGACACGTCTTCCTCAAACAGAGGCGTCGCCTCCTTCAAGGTAAAAATTAACTTCGATATTCCTATATTTGAAGGTTAGATAGATGTAGATGCAGTAGAGAAATGGTTGAATATTCTAGAAGGGTATTTCTCTGTCCATAACTTCTCAAATAGAGAAAATATTACTTTTGCGCTCCTCAAAGCCGTCCCCCATGTCAAAGATTGGTGGGAAACGTTTTGGGAGCAAAAGGAAACAAAGGAACCCTCATTATTTATAGTCACAATCACCTGGGAGTCCTTTAGGGATTCTATTAAGGAACAATAATACCCTAGTGGAAGTTATGATGACTTGTACACAAAATGGACCACGCTGCGACAGGAAAGAGACCAAGCGGTGCCCGAGTTCACAAATATCTTCCATACCTTGCACACCAAGATGGGTATCAAAGATGATGAGTGACATCTGGTGCTCAAGTATCGCAAAGGTACGCATAGATACATCTAGGCCGAAATGGAGTTTCTATAGATATCATCCTTGGGCACGACCTACCGATATGCCGTCAAAATCGAGCAGAATCTCAAACAAAAGACGTGACAGTTTGGGCTTGGGAACCCCTCATAGTAAAATCCATGAAAGGGCAGCCCCAACCTATAGAACAAAGGACATAGAAAAGACAGAGAGCCTTAGGACAACCAGTCCAGGCCATCGGGAAAGAAGGACACCAAAAAGACAAAGAAAGATACCAGGAAGTGGTGCGGCTTCCATAAGAGCCCCTGACATAACACTGCTGATTACCACTCGAAGAAGTCGCTGGTGGCTGGGGTGAAAGCCTCTCAATCAAATGCACGTTTTGACTCTGAGTCAGAACCAGAAAGGGGAATACGTATCATTGACACAGAACCAGATGAGCCATAGGAAGGCGATCACATTTTTCATTCACAGATGTGGGTGAAGGGTACCCCGCTGCACTTCATCGTTGATAGTGGTAACCCAAAGAACCTCATTTCAACAGAGGTTTTCAAGAGACTCTCCCTATCGACAATGCCACACCCACAACCATACACCATCGGATGGCTCCACCAAGGAAGCGACATCCGTGTTAACCAACAATTCCACATTTCATATGAAATCAATCCCTTCAAAGACGAGGTATTGTGTGATGTTTCCCCTCTCAAAGTTTGTAATGTTCTTTTGGGACAACCATATTTATGGAAATATCATGCTGTATATGAGTCTAGGCCTCGCAGTGTTATTATTATTTTGAACAAGAAATTGTACAGGATACTCGAGGCAGTCCCACCCAATGCTATTTCCTTGATCTCTTCCAAGCAATGTAGAGAGGTCATCTCTCAGACATGGAAGTTTGTCTTCTTCATGTTTCGCTCTCAGAATGAGTGAAAGACCGTAGCCACATCTAGGGTCTCCGCGACTGCCCTCTCCACATAGTAGAAGTCAGTGGATAAAGTCATGGAAGAATACTCAGATATCTTCTCCTCACCTACCAAGGTACCTCTGCATTGTCAGGTCAAGCACTCCATCGATTTGAGCGTTGACAGACTGTTTCCCAATGGGACAGTCTACCGCCGCTCTCTGTTAGAGAATGAGGAGATCAAGCAACAGATCCAAGAACTACTCCACAAGGGGCACATCCATCCCATATCATCACCTTGTGGGAGCCCAATCATGATGGTACAGAATAAATATGGAACCTGACAAATTTGCATTGATTACCAGACCTTGAATAAAATCACAGTTAGAAACCCGTACCCGATTCCCCGAATCAATGACCTCCTTATCAGCTCATGAGGGAAAAATACTTTAGTAAGAATGATATGAAGTCTGGCTACCACCAGGTCCCGATAGAACAAAAAGATGTATGAAAGACCTCCTTCAAGTCAAATGAATCTCTTTTTGAATGGTTGGTCATGCCCTTTGGTTTGGAAAATGCTCCAACCACTTTCATGAGGATGATGGACGATATCCTGTGACCATTCACCAATACTTTTGTAGTGGTGTATCTGGATGGCATCCTCATTTACAACAAGGCTTGGGTAGAACACTTGCAACACATTCAACATGTTCTGCACACCCTGCGGAAGCACCAACTCTACACTAGCTTGGAAAAATTCTCCTTCGGCATGGACATGGTTCATTACCTGGGATACATCATTGATCAACATGTCGTACATGTGGATCCAACCAAAATACAAGTCATTCGTGACTGGTCATCCCCAACCACACTCACCGAGCTTTAGAGCTTCTTGGGCCTTGCCAATTTCTACCACAGGTTCGTGTTAGGATTATACCATATTGCATGGGCCCTCAGCCAAGTAACCATGGGTGGTGGTAAGGAGAAATTCGTGTGGGGCCGGTCCCAACAACAAATGTTTGATGATTTGAAGTGGCACTTATGCTCAACCCCAATAATTTCACTACCGGACCTACAAAATCCCTTTGAGATCAAGACATATGCTTCAAACTATGTTGTGGGCGCCGTTCTCACTCAGCACGGCCACTCCGTGGCCTATAATAGTGAGACACTATCAGATGTTGTCCATAAGTACCCTAATTATGATAAAGAATTGTACTCCATTGTGCAAGCCTTTCTCCAGTGGAGACATTACATTCTTGGGAAGGAGATAGTCATCCACACTGATCATAAGCCACTGCAGTTCATGCAGACACAAGGAAAATTGTAGAATGACAACCATCAGAAGTGGTCCACGCACTTGCAACAATTCCACCTCAACATCAAGTATAAAATGGGAAGCACAAAATGCGTCACTGATTGCCTCAACATACCGCCAGTCACAACACTCACCATGGTGATAGACTCTTGCGGCCATGAGACCTATGGATGGACCCAAATCTATGAGACAGACCCAGACTTCACCAACACCTACCAAATGTTGGGTGCAAATGCAGTTGTCACTAATGTCCATCTTCTAGATGAGATGCTATGCTGTCTAGGCCATATCTGCATTCCATAAAGTGAGCGAGTGAAGCTAATATGAAAATCCCACTACATTAGTGTGGCAGGACACTTCGGCATCGAAAAGACAGTGACAATGCTGCAGAAACATTTCTACTGGCCTAAACTTCAACATGAGGTCAACAAGTATATCAGTTCTTGCACTGCCTACTCGATTACCAAACCGACCACTAAGAAACATGGCATGTACACCTCTCTGCCTACTCATGACATGCCATGGGAATCCATCTCAATGGATTACATGTCAGGCCTCCCATCCACCAAGCGGGGAAATGACTGTGTTTTTGTGGTTGTGGATCGATTTTCTAAGATGGTGATTCTGGCCACCTGCAAGAAGAGCATCACGACAGAGGTCACTGCCAAGTTCTTCTTTGAACGAGTCTGGGTACATTTTGGGATCCCACAAACCATTGTCTTAGATCGAGACAGTTGATTTCTCAACACATTTTGTTCAAGCCTCTGGTCATTGCTGGACACCAATCTCATGAAATCCCTGACCTTCCATCCCCAAACAGATGGCCAAACTGAGGTCATAAATTGAATGATTGTTCATATCCCGTGCATGTATAATTCCAAGCACCCTCACACATGGGATGAGAGTCTCCCCTATTTTCAACATAGCTACAACCGAGCCTTGCATAGCTCAATTGACCATAACCCCTTTCAGGTGGGGTTGGGGTTCCAACCATTGGGTCCCATAGATGTTTCACTACCCCTTTCCGTCACCTCAACCGACTCATCTCCTGCTCAAACTGAAGTTGACAAAGCCACCTGGTTCATTGAGTAGATCCAACACATCCACCAATAGGTTCAGGATATCCTACATAAGTCCAATGACAAGTACACACAACGCCATGATCAACATCGGGTGCCAAATAAGTTTCAGGTGGGCGACAAAGTTTGGTTTCTTTTGTAGAAAGAGTGCCTTATAGGACCCCATCGAAATCTTATCCCACTCTGTTATGGGCCGCACACCATCACCAAGGATGTGGATGCTAGTTCTTTTGAGCTCAACATTGCTCATTTCCTCGACTTGCACCCAATGTTCAACATGGATATCCTTCGACCGTATTTCCCACCATTATTGGACACCTCAGAGATAACAGAACAACTGAAACCAACATAGCTCAACCATGACTGCATACAACAGGAATCCAGTGATCAGATTGCGGACAAACATATCAAGGGCACTCGCCAGCAAAGGATCCAACTTTATCGAGTTGTCAAAGCATGGTAGCTCCTGCACCAAGGCAACTGGCTCACCCAGGGCCAAATTCAATAGAAATTTCCTCATCTGATGGGGGAAATCAACGCAATGGAGAACATTTCTTCCCTAGGGGGTAGGATTGATACAGATGGATGTCGGTGGCCTCCCACCTATTCCAACTGACTCATTTTGGCAATTTTCCAGTTTGACAAATTTTTCCCTAGTTTTCGGGTACCTGACTTGCGGGGCCGTTTTGAGGCCCCAAACAACGTTTTTTAGGGCTCGCCACAATCAAAATGATTTTTCATAAATAACAAAAAAATGTCTATTCCTCGGATAGAACTTTCCAACAGGCTCTCGTGCGCCTAAAACGAAGATCGTATGCAAAAGTTACAGCCATGAGAAGTTGATGTACAAACTTACCCAAACGGGGCCCACATGACTTTTGGCGCTTCATCTCCTAGGGTTAGGTTTTTTTGATGTCTAGGGTTTTTGACATTCCTTTTTATTTTAAAAATGCATTCAAAGCCTCATTGTAATCATATTGTTGCGAATGAGCACATCCGTCACATCTCTTCTCAGAGATAATCCACCACCATTCTAGCAAGCTTGTTTCCGCTACATTTTACAGTTTCAACTTATTTCCTTATTGAATAGAAACCAATTTTACTGTATATCTATTATTTCACGTTAAGAATCTTTTGATAATAATCTCTATTCATTTCATTCTGCAGATATATTCTGGATGAATCGAGCAACAAGAGAAAATGTCTCCTCATAGTCTATTCCCTCCACCTGAGATAATACTCTAGCAACAAATATTGCTTTGTTCTTCTCGATGCTCACGTTAGCTATGTGTTTGATTTTATATATCCACTTGGAAGTCACTACAGATTTCCCCTCAGGTTAGAAAAAAATATCCCACACATCATTCTTCATGATGGATTGATACTCCTCCATCATGTCATCTCCCCATACTGGTTGACTAGATGCCTCCTCATAACATGAAGACTCAGAATCAATGATGTGGCTCATAGCTATGGCATAACACAAATATCTCTGAGGTCTCTTTCTCTCTCGGAAGGTACCACACAAATCTACATGTCCTTCTCCCTCCCGTATATTCTGACAAACCCACGTAGGTCTACTATGACCTACTGTAATATCTTTGGGAACATCAACTGGAGCTACATGATCAATGAGATCAATAGGCTCAACTATCTCCCTCTGAACTGTTGGAGGGTGAGGGAAATAAGGCACCATATCTTCCTGTCTCTCAATATCAATATCCATGTGAGATCCTCTATATCTACTGAAGGCTCCCTCCTCCTCAAAGGTAACATCTATGCTCACCTCAATCTGTCTCTAACCAAGGATGTAGACCTAGTATGCCTTCAAAGACTCATTGTACCCCACAAATGTACCCTTTCTACTTGAAGGGTCTAGCTTGGTCCTTTTCTCCTTGGGCACATGAATGTATACAGGGAACCCAAATATCTTGAAGTGTCCAACCTTAGGATTCAATCTGGTGAAGTCCTCCTCGGGAGTCATGTTCCTCAAAGTATTATGAGGAATTCTGTTATGAACATACGCTGTAGTCATGGATGTTTCTACCCATAGAAACATAGGTAAATGATGATCATGAATCATCTACTTGACTGCCTCAAAAATAGATTTGTTCTTCCTCTCTGTGACCCCATTATGTTGAGGGTTGTAAGGAATGATGTACTCCCTCTTGATCCATGCCTTAATGAAGAAATCACTGAAATCCTAGGAGGTGTATTCTCCTCCATTATCCGATCTCAACACTTTGATCTTCATTCCGGTCAGGTTTTCGACTTGTGCTCTGTACTCCTGAAATTTGGCAAGTAATCCATCCTTGGTATTCAAGAAGTAAATCCAAGTCTTTCGAGAGTGGTCATCAATGGATATCACATAGTATAAGTATCCACTCAAGGAAACAACTAACATGGGTCCACATATATCTGTATGAACCAAGTCTAAGATCCCCTTGCATCTGCTGTCACTGCTCAGAAAGGACCCCTTGGAATTATTTCCAAGAGAACAACCTCTGCAAATGCCATCATGTTCAACATGGATCTTTGGAAGGCCTGTCACCATCTTCCCCAGAGCAGGGAGAGCTCTATAATGTAAATGAGCAAGTCTCCCATGCCATAGTTCGGTCAAACTGATAGAATCATATATCAAGGATTGAACTGGTAGGACAGTCAATATGTACAATTTGTCCTCTTGAACACCAATCACCCGAGAAAAATCCATACTAGAGTTCTTGTTCCATGCAAGAATATTTCCATCAAAAGCAACCTTGTGTTAGGACCCAGAAATACCCCTTTTTCATCACATCTTTTGCCTATTCAAACTTATCATCTCTAAGCTAAATGCCTACTATAATGCGTGATAAACCTTTTTTTCCCAAGGTATGAATCATTTATCTCGCTTTTATATTTTCATTTACTTATCATGTTTGATTGGTAACGTTCACATGTTTTACCTCTAAAATGATTCAACTAATGATTGAAATGAATAGAACAACCAAGTCTTAAAGAATGGTCACTGCTGTTACACCAGTTGTTATAGCTATGCACCAATCTTGGAAGCTGTTACAGTTATGCGCCAATCCTGGAAGCTGTTACACAATTGTTGTAACATGTGCCACCGATTTTTCTATTACATGACTGCTGCAACAAATGCCACCGATTCTGCTGTTATACGACTGCTGCAACAAATTCCACCGATCTTGAAAGTTGCTACACCTATTGTTACATGTTTCAACTTACAAGATTAGTTCTAGATCTTGTATTAATGATATCATATGAACAACTTGATAATTGGGGATTCTCAAGGCTATTCTGATTTTGTTTTTAACTGAATGACTCTGAGTTTAAATAGCAGAGCTTTTGTAATCAGAAGGATGGATTGTGACTGTGGGAAAGTGAAGTGAAGTAAATTTTATTGTACACAATATTTTAGCAAATCAATAGAAGAGTGGATTGGATTTCTTTAGTAGACTGTAGCCTATTTCTTTGAGAGGATTTAGTGAGAAGGAAAGGGCCCACCTTCCTCACAGATTCCCCTCTATTTTGAATTCCAGAATAGTTGTTTTAATGTGAATGGTTTATCTGTTAAACAATTCTAGAATACAGTTGCTATTACAGTCTAGTTCTTTCCTGTTAGATGCGCATAAATCTGTCTCATGAGAATTAAAAGTCAATTGCTGAACACTATTGGAGAAATGATTTCTCTTTTTCTGCATTAGATTAAAATCTTGTTTTCAAGTAAAAGAAAATAAAAGTGTGGATTACTTTCTTGTAATAAGTAGATTTCCTTCTGCAATTAGTAGAGAACTTCTTCCTGCAAAAGTAAAATAGAAAGTTGGATTAGAGTAGGTAATCCAAAATTCTTATACATTCATCGGTTTAGATTTCAAATTGTGATTTCAATTCTGTAGAACTCCAGTTGTTTCACCATAATTTTGTTAGTAATAACTTTTATTTCTTTTTCCCTACTACAATTAGATTAATGTTGCTTCCATAATCTAGCATAGATTAGTGTTGCTTCCATAATCTTGAAATAACATACTTCCCTGGGTTGTCAATTTATATTGAACACCTTAACTCTCTATTCATTTAGATTTAAAGTGCCCAACATTTTGGCACTGTTGTCGGGGAAGATAATTATAGATTTTTGTAAGCACATTAGTTTTTTCTAAAGGAATGATTAGTCTGCATGAATCGAGGAATGAGAGGATGTATTCCCCAAAATACTAACCCTACAGGTACCCGAGGACGTGGAGGAAGAAATCCTACACTGGGAAGACAAACATTTGTTGATGAAATAATAGCCAGAGCCGATTCTTCTTCAGGATCTGTTTTTTCACCCTGCAAATCCTCCAAGAAGACGTAATCTTCAGTCATCAGAACTACCGCTTCTTGAAACATCATTTTCATCAAGGGCTGGAGCTGAAGCTAAAGTCGAAGCTAAAGATTTGTCACCAACAAATCAAGAAGCAACACTGGAGAACATTGAATATCAGGGAAGTATAGTTCGAAACAGGGAAAATCCCGAAGAAATGGTTTATCGAATCAACGATCGAATAGTCACTAAAGAAGAGTAGGACACTTTTCATATTGAGTGGAGAGAAATAGAACACATGGAAAATCAAGGGGACAATGAAGAGGAGTTCTTCCAAGAGAACCCAGGAAACAACAAAGATCAGGTAAACAATGAAAATACTATCTCTACCCTGGTTTTTCCTATTTCTGATGTTCCCACATGAGGGATGGCTCCTATGAAAAACATACCTCTCTCAGCTTTGCTGAATTTTCATGGATTGTCTACTGAGGATCCAGATGAGTTTCTATTTGAATTTTACATTTTGTGTAGAAGCTATGACTACACTACCACTGCACAAAAACTTAAACTATTTCCAGCTGCATTGAAGGGTAATGCGTTAATATGGTTTATGAGCTTAGGAGGAGAGAACATTTCAACATGGGTACATATGAGGCATATTTTCCTGAACAAGTACCAAGAATACTGCCGAATAAGAGAACGAAGGGAGGAATTGTTCAAAATCTCTCAGAAGGAGGATGAGACCCTTGAAAATTTTGTGGAATGACTCATGTATAATCTACAAAGGTCTAGACATCCGGATGTAAGTAAAGACATTTTAAAAACTATTTTGCTAAAAGTAGTTAGAGAAGATTGTTTAGATATACTGAATATTCTTGGCAAAGGAGATATATCTAAATAATCTTATGAGGACATTGTATACCTTTGTAAAAGATGTTCTCGAGGATCTACAAAGAATAGGTCAGCTACCAAGGATACCACTTTTTCAAGGGTACAAAAATCAGCCAATGGAGGAGCAACAAGAGCAGAAATAGGTAATCTGTTAGAAAATTTCAAAACAGAGATGATTAACTCTTTTTCTTCACAAATTGACACCTTGCAGATCAAGCAGAAACAAGAAGAATCAGAGCAAGCATTGTGCATTTTCTATCCGAAATGTAGAAAGAAACATCCACCAAGGGAGTGCCCGCTAAACAGTGTCCAGGTATGTCTTATTTGTGAATTAGATCATGCTACTGACCAATGTCCCTCTCTGCCAAGAGTAAAAGCATCAATGAAGGAAATTAATGAGGAAGCAGAGGCTGCCTATCTAATTACACAAAGGAGACAATGGAAACCAAGAAGTCAAGGTATGAACTCTCAATTCTCTCCTGCAACACTTAATTATTGGAACAATCAGCCACTATATGGCCAGACGAATGCTCCCCCTCCACATCAGATGTCAACCCCTTATCAAGATCTCAATGCATGGTTACCTATACCCCAACAGCATAATCATCATGGACAATAGAACCCATATTGGAGAGGCCCTCAACAACAACTCAGTTATCGGAACCATCACCAACCGAACCCCTATCAACAATAGTTCTAACCCCAGTACCAACAACAACATCTACAATTACCCCCAAATTCCCCACTGAACAATCCTCCTTTACGACCTTAGATTCCTGTGCAACCTAACCCAAACCCAAATAATAAGGCCGTTCAAAACATAGATATATACAATGTGCCAGCCTTGTCCGTTACTCCCATGCCTTGTGATGAAATCAAATTAAGATCAGGGATAATAGTCGAGCCAATAGTTGAAGATGCTCCATCTTCAGAGTCAGACAAGGAATCAGGGGAAAGACCATCTACTGATATAGAAGAAATTGTCCAACCTATAATAGAGTCAGCAGACGCACCATTCCCTGAGAGGATGACAATTACCAAACCTGTGGAATTACCATCTTTCAATCTCTTAGGAGAATTGAAAAATATGCACGTTAATATTCCACTATTGCAAGCCATCAGAGATGTCCCTATTTATGCCAAGACCGTAAGAGATCTCTGTATAAAAATACCTGGACGAAAACCCAAGGATCCCCTCACAGTGCATGTGGTGGGGGATTTGTCTGAACTGATGTTTGGAAAATCCCCACCTCCTAAGTATGGCGACCTAGGAAACCCTACAGTCACTGTCAAAATTGGACATACAACTATCCCCCATGTGCTAATCAACTTAGGGGCGACAATTAACATCATGCCAATAGAAACTACACAATTGCTACAACTCAGAACACAAGTCCGACCTACTCCTATCGTTCTCGAATTAGTTGATTGTTCTACCATCAGACCAGAAGGAGTAATAAATGATTTAGTCATTTTTGTGGATTCATGGGAGTATCCTGCTGATTTTGTTGTGTTGCAACCCAAAACCTGTCTAGGGGGCCACCCTCTAATTCTTGGAAGACCATGGTTAGCTACAACTGATGCTTTCATTGGTTGTAGATCTAGTTCCATGACCATCTCTGATCGTTATAACACAAAAAACCTAACCCTGTATCCTCATGCTACACCTAGTGTAGAACCTGAAAATTATTTATGGATGGAGACTGAGGATGAGAGTGCTCTTTCTGTGCTAACCATAGGAAAATCCCTGAGTTTCAAGGACGATATAGAGGATAAATTAATCAAATACTTTATATGTGACTCCTCTACTGTTACATAGAACACGCACCACTGTTTGATTAGAGTTTTCGACCCCATCGTCCAGGAAGATATAGGCTCAGAAATGTTCTCGGAAACCACTAAAAAAAAATGATTCAGTTGGGTTGCTGTAACAACAAACACTGTAACAACAAACGTTGTAACAATAGATGATGAAACAACTAAATTTTTTCCTAAATTCAGTTCCAAGAGCATCGCCGTAGAAATTGAACCTGGAAAAACCTTGAACATCAATCCTGGTTTATCCACTGCTAAAACTCGCCGATTGATGAAATTACTGATTGAACATAAAGAAGCATTTACCTGGGATTACATGGATATGAAAGGCATTTCCTATGAACTATGTACCCACCATATATACATTAAAGAATAATGCCGACCCATTTTCCAACCCCAAAGGAGGATGAATCCAAACCTTAAAGAAATTGTTAAAGAAGAACTCCAAAAACTTCTCAATGCTGATTTCATTTACCCTATATTAGACAACGAGTGGGTTTGACCATTGGTTATTGTTCCTAAAAATAATGGAAAATGGAGAGTCTTTGTAGACTATAGAGCCCTGAATAAATCCACACAGAAGGATCATTTCCCTCTGCCATTTATTGATCAGGTTCTAGACAATCTAGTTGGGAAAAAGTTTTTCTCTTTATTAGATGGATTCAGTGGCTATAACCAGATAAAAATTGCTCCATAGGACCAAGATAAGACCACTTTTACCAGCCCTTGGGGTACATTTTCTTACAAGGTTCTCCCATTTGGCTTGTGTAATGCACCAACCACCTTCCAGAGAGCTGTAATTGGTATTTTTTCTGATATGGTGAATGACTGTATGGAGATATTCATGGATGACTTTACACCTTATGGAATTGATTTCGATGAAGTCTTGACTAATATGGAAAAAGTTCTTAAAATATGTATACAGTCTCATCTTTCTTTAAATATAGAAAAGTTCCATATGATGATGAGCGAGGGAGTAGTGATGGGACACTTCATTTATTATGCGGGAATCTAGGTAGACCCAACCAAAATCTAGGTAATTTTGGATATTCCAACTCCGTCAACTCAGAAAGAGGTCAGAAGTTTTTTTCGACATGCTAGCTATTACAGGAGATTCATTAAATTTTTTTCCAAACTGGCTCCCCCCTTGTTTTTTCTATTAAAAAAATATGTTGACTTCCGTTGGACTGACAACTGTGAATTGTCTTTTATAGATCTAAAACATAAATTGTCCACAACTCCCATTTTGAGAGGGCCCAATTGGTCTCTTCCGTTTCAAATTTCTTCAGATGCCTTCGATACTGCAATCAATGCAGTACTAGGGAAACAGGAAGACACAGAGCCTTATGCTGTCTACTATATCAGGAAGAACATGGCTCCTGATGAATTAAATTATACAGTTACTGAAAGAGAATTCTTAGCAGTAGTTTATGCAATCAATAAATTCAGGCATTACGTCACTGGATATCCTACTTTTATTCATACTAATCATACAACAATTAAATATCTGATGAATAAACCTATTACTAATGCCCGAGTAACAAGATGGTTGTTACTACTACAAAAATTTGACATCACTATAGTAGATAGACCAGGAAAAGAAAATGTGGTTGCTGATTTTCTTTCAAGATTACATATAAATGATGATAATTTACCTGTTGATGATTCCTTTCCAGATTAACATTTGTTTGCAGTATCTTCTCACTCACCTTGGTATGCAGACATTTCTAATTATTTGGTTGCAGGGAAGGTACCTCCCCATTTATCTCCTCGAGAAAGAAGGAAGATTATTCAGAAGAGTGCTCGGTATAGTTGGATAGGAGGATACCTTTTCTACACTGGCCTGGATCAGGAAATCAGGAGATGTGTAAGGGATGATGAAGTGTATGATCTGCTGAAGGCTTTCCATGATGGCCCTTGTAGGGGTCATTTTGCTGATAAAAGGACCGAGCATAAATTTTTAAGGATGGGCTATTTTTGGCCCACCATATTTCAAGATGCCAAGAAATACATTCAAACTTGTGACAATTTCCAACGAATGGGTCAACCAAATTGTAGGGATGAGATGCCTCTCCACCCTCAGGTAGTGTTAGAAAATTTTGAGAGATGGGCCATGGATTTCATAGGGCCCATTAACCCACCTTCTAATAAAAAAGTATATATATTGGTCTATACATATTACATGACCAAATGGGTCGAGGTGAAAGAACTCATTAGGGCCTCAGAAGAATTTGTCTTAGCATTTCTGTTCGAAGATATCTTTGTTAGGTTTGGATTTCCCAGAGAATTAATAACTGATGGAGGACCCCCTTTCACATCACATAAACTTGAAGTCCTACTCAGTAAATATCATGTTTTACATAGAATAGCTTCTCCATACCATCCACAAGGCAATGGCCAGGTGGAAAGTACCAACAAAGTTATCAAAGCCATTCTTAATAAAATAGTGAAAGAACATCATCGGGATTGGACAGATAGATTGCATGAATCTCTATGGGCTTACCAAACTACTTGGAGAAACACAACTGGTTTTTCTCCTTATGAATTGATATATGGAGAAGCCCTGTTTTTCCCATTGAATTTGAAATCAAAACTTTAAGAACTGCATCAGCAATCAACCTTGACTTGGCTATGGAACAGAAGGCCAGACTGCAACAAATCAATGAGCTTGATGAAAAGCGCTTGGACGCTATTCATCAAACCTCGGTGATTCAACAATAAAGAATGAAATGGCATGACCAAGTCATCAAGAAGAAATTATTCCAGAAAGGAGATTGGGCTCTGTTGTATGATTCACGCTTTAAATAATTTCAAGGCAAGTTGTGTACACGATGGCTAGGACCTTATGAGGTAGACACTGTTTTTCCCAATGGGATAGCCAGGTTGATCACTATTGATGGATCCGATACACAGTTACATGAAAATGGTCATCGCTTGTGCCTGTATCAGCGTCCACTGTCCAAGGCAGAATTCAAATCTAGATGTTCAACCGATACAGGTTATCAATTCTTAAAAGGAATGGACCTTTCTCCTTCCCTTTCTCAACCTTAGGACTTATTTTTCTCAGACATTGTATATAAATAAACTCGACAAAAATTTAAATTTCTCTGTTTCTGTTTGATTGTGTTTACTATGCTAATAAATTCAACCTTGAAGGGTATCAGGCAGTTTTTGTGTGTGCAGGTGAACAACATGGATGAATATAGAAAAGGTGGCAAACGATTAGTTGATGGAAGTTGAAAAACTTCCTAAAAACTAAGTGATGCATCATTCGACTGATTTCCATGTTGTTACACCCAGTTCGGACAAATTGGCCGATTTCCATGCTGTTACACCCATTTTTGACAAATTGTTCGATTTCCATGCTATTACACCCATTTTAGACAAATTGGCCGATTTCTTGCTATTACACCCTTTTCTGATAAATTGGCCAATTTCCATGCTGTTACACCCTTATCAAATGAATTGGTTGATTTCCATACGGTTACACCCCTTTTCCGACAAATTGGTCGACTTCCATGATGTTACACCCATTTCAGACAAATTGGCCGATTTCCATGCTGTTACACCCATTTCCGACAAATTGGCCGACTTCCATGCTGTTACACCCATTTATGATAAATTGGCCGATTTCCATGTTGTTACACCCTTTTTCCGACAAATTGGCCGATTTTCTGCTATTACACCCATTTATGATAAGTTGGCCAATTTCCCTACTGTTACACAATGGTCGCTTTTCACAATTTTCTTTTCTGACCATCTCAATTGCTGTTACACCTACCTCCACCATTTTGGCTGAAGTACTTGCTGATACACAGATTGCTGTTATTCTTTCTTGCCACTTCACTCTTTCTTTTTCACATTTTTGCCAAATACTGCTACTCCAGCTCTACACTCTTTACACGCTGTGACATCGCTGATTTGTTCATACTGTAGCTATCTTTTTCCTCCTTCTCTAAGCGAAAGTGCTATTTCATCATTACTTGACTTCACATCCGACGAATTCCAACTGATTATCTCCAGAAAGGACTCCATATTTGCTTCAGTTGTCATATCATCATTTATCACACTATCCTTCATCATGTCAGCTATTCCATGCAACTCAGATGGTGGTTGGATAACGCGATCACTCTGACAGACAGTTATGTGCGGTAAGATGTGAGGTACGTGACTAATTCTACATGTTAAAGTAATGAATATATAAAAGCATTCTTTCCCGTTTTTTTCACCACTTATGCTAAATTGATCCACCTGGAGCCAATCCGATTAGTTTGGGGGGGGGATCCAAATCTAGCCGTCCAAATGGTATTTTATACTCACCTTCACCACCTTTTCGACCACACTTCTTTTTGCTGAGACACTGTATTCTACATGCAAACCACGTTTGAATCGGCTGCGTTTCTAGTTTAGGTGCTAGTATCTCCTCCTACGTGCCTGTTAGACTCTCAAGCAACATCATGGGAGAATCAACTGTGAGGTATGAACTTGAAAATTTGGACACTTTGCTGTTGCACCTAGAGGCCTACCAAATATTTCTGCAGGCTGGCTGGATATCCTATTTTAAGAAGCTGCAAGGGTTTAATGAGGACGAGGTATTGGAGTTTAGTCAAAATCTCACCAAAGTATATTCAATGGTGAATGGTGTAAGGATTCCAGTATCAAAAGAAAGCATTGCTGATGTCATAGGGTTGCCAACAACAGGAGACCGATGGTTTAACATAAAACACATCTTCTAGATGCTCAGAAGGCTTTCCTTGTTGACAATGAGAAAATTCGGACAAAAGGCCGAGGTGCGGATGTCAATTCCTTACCAGAGCCCTGGGGGAAAGTTACAGAGTTCGTCAAAAGGTACATTACATGTGAAGGAAAGTACCAAGTTGTTTATTTTTCTGATTTCATCTTTTTATCACATCTGCGACATCATAAATTCATAAGCATTCCTTATTATCTAGTCCATTCATTGAATAACATGGCTCATTTTGTAAAAAAATAAAAAAACCCCAAGAAATGCCTTTCTAATCTCACACTCATCAGACTATTAATTCGCAAAGGTATGGGCATTTACAATAACCCATTACCTGCTGTAGAAGACCAACCACCTTCTATACCTATAGATATTCCAGGACCTCTTCCCGAGTCTCTTCCCTCGACTGCAACAATAGTCCAAACCCCTACTGTCGCTGCCCGTAAGACGACCCAGAGAAGTAAACACACAACCCGTGACCATCCTAGCACCAACCAGACAAGCCTCGATGGATGTGAATTGACACAACCTGTAGCTGTGATTGCTCAAAATGAGGAACAACCAGCTATTACACCGAGCCATGCATTCCATCCCTTGGTTGCGACAGATGTTATTGAAAAATTACCCCTTGCTCCTAAACAAAGAACCCCTGTTCTTGTATCTGCATCACCTAGAAAGAACATAAGGTCAGAATGGTCCACTGCAATAGCAAGTATGACTACCCCTTTTGCTGTTGCACCGACATAGCCACCTATTGCTGCAACCACTGTTCCAAGACCTACTATCACTACCGATAGAATATCTCAGAAAATAAAACGTCCATTCAAGAGAAAATGTTAGAAATATCTGGACCTAATTATATCTGCAGCAACTTAGAACCCTTCTGCTGCCGTGACAGAGAACTCCATAGAGATACGTATACCAGGTTTTACTTTGTGCCCAAAACTGCAAGAAACTATTCTCTCAATTCAGACTCAATGTACTCCAATCGTAGCAGAATCATCGGCTCCGCCTGATGATTCTGTACATCATACGTCAAGTAACGATGTCCAAATCATAGCAGACCTAGGTATAGCTGAATTTCCTACTTGTGTGGTTGAGGAAGAACAACATGTTCCTCCTCCATCAACGAAGAAGAAAGTCTCTGCTTTCGTTTCTATTTTACCAAGGAGAAAAACCAGGTCTACTAGCTTTGCGGAAGCATCAATTGGATGACAAGCTATGGAACAAGCTATTCCTATTCTTCGTCCATTATCCTCTCCAATTGATGAAGAGACTGGCACACAAGAACCAGTCTCTTCCAGTGAACTAATAGTGCTAGTAGAGACACCTACAAACAATGGGATGGGTATACAAGGACAAGTCAGGCAGGATGAAGATATTACACAAGAACCAACTATCCAAGACGAGATTGTTCCACAAGAAGCAGTCATGACAGATCCAACTGTTACACAAGAAACAACTGTTCCACCAGAAACAACTATTGACAGTATAACTGCTCCACAAGAACCAGTTATAAATAGTGTTGAGGATGTACCACTTGCCCAACTGTTTGCCCAAATTGAGAAAAAGATAAGGCATACAGAAAAATCCAAAATAACTTCGCTCATAACAGAGAATGAAAGCCTCAAAGAAGAGTTAAATACCCTGAAACAAGAATTGGAGACTGCTCGACAGAAGAATCCAAAAGGGATTACTCTGGACATCCTAGCACTGACAAAAGCTGTTATGGGCATAAATAAAGAACTCATGTGCTTTGAGTGTGGAAACATATACTTTGAGGCAGGTTATAAGGTAGTAAAAGTGCCATTTGCTGGAGGTCCAACAACTCTCTCAGTCAAAATTGAACATGCACTTACTGCTACACATAAAACAACACAACCGAGAAGATCTCAACGTCATAAGGCAACTATTGGCTTACCAACAAATTTCAAACAAGAACCTCTGTTTCCCTCATGAGTTGTTAGTCAAGCAACTCAAATTGATTCTGTTCTTCAAGACAAAGCAACGCAGACATATTGTTGACACCACAAATTTTATTTTTAGCACAACATTTTACCATACAGACACTTATCAATTTCTCTTAGCAGTTTTGCACTGGCGGAATTAGTTCCCTAATTTAGCTACAAAGTAAGGTTTGAATGTGTTTTGCATGAGGACATGCAATGTATTTAGTTGGGGGGCATGTTAGGACCCATAAATGTCCCTTTTTCATCACATATTTTGCCTATTCAAACTTATCATCTCTAAGCTAAATGCCTACTATAATGCGTGCTAAGACCCTTTTTCCCCAAGGTATGAATCATTTATCTCGCTTTTATATTTTCATTTACTTAGCATGTTTGATTGGTAACGTTCACATGTTTTACCTCTAAAATGATTCAATTAATGATTGAAATGAATAGAACAACCAAGTCTTAAAGAATGGTCGTTGTTGTTTACACCAGTTGTTATAGCTATGCGCCAATCTAGGAAGATGTTACAATTATGCGCCAATCATTGAAGCTGTTACACGACTGTTGCAATAGGTGCCACCGATTCTGCTGTTACACAACTGCTGCAACAAATTCCACT
This sequence comes from Picea engelmannii, assembly GCA_009831015.1. Lineage (NCBI taxonomy): Eukaryota > Viridiplantae > Streptophyta > Pinopsida > Pinales > Pinaceae > Picea > Picea engelmannii. Next base: position 237,501 of record ML780881.1, on the reverse strand, counting down.
GATTCTGCTGTTATACGATTGCTGCAACAAATGCCACCGATCCTGAAAGCTGCTACACCTACTGTTACATGTTTCAACTTACAAGATAAGTTCTAGATCTTGTATTAATGATATCATATGAGCAGCTTGAGAATCGGGGATTCTCAAGGCTGTTCTGATTTTGTTTTTAACTGAATGACTCTGACTTTAAATAACAGATCTTTTGTAATCAGAAGGACAGATTGTGACTGTGGGAAAGTGAAGTGAAGTAAAGTTTATTGTACACAATATTTTGGCAAATCAATAGAAGAGTGGATTGAATTTTTTTAGCAGACTGTAGCCTATTTCTTTGAGAGGATTCAGTGAGAAGGAAAGGGCCCACTTTCCTCACAGATTCCCCTCTATTTTGAATTCCAGAATAGTTGTTTTAATGTGAATGGTTTATCTGTTAAAAAATTCTAGAATACAGTTGCTGTTACAGTCTAGTTCTTTCCTATTAGATGTGCATAAATTTGTCTCATGAGAATTAAAAGTCAATTGCTGAACACCGTTGGAGAACTACTTTCCCTTTTTCTACATTAGATTAAAATCTTGTTTTCAAGTAAAAGAAAATAAAAGTGTGGATTACTTTCTTCCAATAAGTAGATTTCCTTCTGCAATTAGTAGAGAACTTCTTCCTGCAAAAGTAAAATAGAAAGTTAGATTAGAGTAGGTAATCCAAAATTCTTATACATTCATCGGTTTAGATTTCAAATTGTGATTTCAATTTTGTAGAACTCCATCTGTGTCAGCATAATTGTGTTAGTAATAACTTTTGTTTCTTTTTCCCTACTACAATTAGATTAGTGTTCCTTCCATAGTCTAGCATAGACTGTGCACAATTATCTTGAAATAACATACTTCCCTAGGTTGACAATTTATATTGAACACCTTAACTCTCTATTCATTTAGACAATTAAAGTGACCAACACCTTGTATCCTTTGTTCTCTAAGGATGGAATAAAGACAAGGTTCCTTCTCATCCCAGGTACAAATAATACATCACTCAAATGGAGTGGGGTGCCATAATCCAATTTTAAGGAAGTGGATCCAACTCCCTTCACATTATATCTGGTATCATCACCAAGTACAACATGAAAAAAAATTTATTTCTCTACTGGATCTGTAAGGTGCTATCTGTATCTAGTCATATGTTTGGAAGTACCATTGCCAATCAACCAAATATCATTACTAGTAGGAACCATACATGAGAGGGATGAAATGAAGAAGAAATACTCATCGTCCATGCTTGCATTCCCTGACTTCCTCTGAGATGGTTCTGAATCAACATTAGCTGTGGAAGCATGCTTCTTTCCTTTCTTCAATGTAAGACAATATTTCACATAGTGGCCATACTTGTCACATCTAAAGCACTAAATCTTTGACATATCCTTATTTTTGTGTTCCGAAGCTGGCAATGACTTCCTTTAAATGTTTTGTCTAAACCTCTTCTTTTTCCTTTTCTTTTCCTTGCATTAGTAGAAAGGGATTGATTTCCATCATGATGGGAACATTGCACGCCTCTAGCTATAAATCTAGTCTCCTCATGAGTACAATTTGCCCATAAACGATCAAAATTGGGAAATTTGGATCACCCACTGATACTTTGAATGAATGGCTCCCAATATCTTGGAATACCATTAAGGGTAATCATGGAAAGTTCTTTGTCAGAGATGATTTCACCAATAGCACCCAACTTATCTATGAAGGTGGAAACTGTATCTGACTTCGTCATCTTGAGATTCTGAAGTTGGTGTCTCAAGGCAAGTGATCTATTGGTGTTTTTGCTCTCAAAAAACTTCTTCAAGGCATCATACATCTTCTTAGATGTATTAAATTTGGACATGTGAGGGATTAAATGGTCTCTCACATAATAGATGATGATCTTTCTGGATTTTGCATCATTCTTCCTCCATTGAGACTTTTCTGCATCATTAGTTGATTCTGGTACAAATTCTTGAACTTACTTCATTAGGTCACTCTCTTCTAGAGTGACGAGCGATCTATATTTCCAAGAACTGAATTTGGTTGTTCCATAAATCCTATCTTCCACCAAAATATGGTTCACCATGGTTACTGGAAGAGTGCAGAAATATTAACCCGAGTTGTAGTTGTAGCAAAACAATGAATTGCAGGAAAGGTATGACAAGTAGCTGTAGAAGGTCAACGCCTTTGCAATAGTCTTCTTTCAAGAACGTTTCTCTGATACCATGCCATAATTTAATGTTTTTCAATTACATTCAATTTATTTACAAATTTACATGAATTGAAGCATAAACAATGAACAATAGAAACAATGATAACCAAGATCACACGAAGAATAACCACGCACAGAGACACATGTACAATAGAAAATGCTAAGACAAAATTATTATAATAGATTGATACATTATTACAATGATGAAAGTTCCATATATATAGAGAATATATGGTGACTATCCATGAAAGAATATGTCCCTTGGATAATAAATAACCACTTATTTATTATATATATTTATACCTTCTATTATGAATATAATGTCATATATATATATATATATAATTTATATGTTAAGTATGTTGACATTGTTGATGTTTGGACAACATCGGGAAGACCTTCTTCCATATATATATATATATATATATATATGGAAGAAGGTCTTCCCGATGTTTTCCAAACATCAACAATGTCAACATAATTAACATATAAATTATAAAAACTACTTGGGTACTCATTCTTAGTCATCCCCACTGTTGACGATTGAAATCATCAACAAAGTTTCGCTCACAAAGTGTTGCTAAAGCATATTATATTAAACAATAAATAATACTAGTAGGTGGGACCTCCTTGAACTATTGGAGATCAGATCTATTTCATTTTTGATGTTGATATGATGTGCGATACGCCTCACATGGTTGATGAAGATCTTGTTGGTATTGGTTGATGAATTGAGGTCATGAAGGGTTGATTCCTTATGTTACTACAACCTATGCTATTCATTAATGTCATTACTGTCTATTCTTATCACACCTGCATAAAAAACATGTTAGTGAAATTATGTGAAAGGAAAAATACTATAACAATTTCAAAGAAGAGGGAACTAGTTTTGCAATACCACATGCGAATAATTTGAAGGAAATGAGAAACAATTGCTAGGGGAAGATTTTAGAGCTATCCTAACTATACTACATGCATGAAAAGACTTGATGATTATTGCTAAACCCTATATAACAAGTAAATGATTATGAAGTTGTGATTGAATCACATGTTAATATGCATATGGTTGAAATGTGGTGGCACATTTGGCAAGGTGGTGAACGTTGATGGTTAGGCGATTTTGTTTGAGTTATATGATGTGAAATGGGATATGGTGATCATGCTACTGGCTTTTAATGTGGTGATGGTTTCGATACATGTTTGATTAGTCATGTTAATAGAGAATTTGTTGGCAAGTACTATTGAGTTAATGAGATGTGGGTGGAGGTGACATGCATTTACTGCACGCCACCTTTACTCTTCCCATTGGCCGCCACGCCTAGCTGGGCTATTGTTCGATCTTGCTATTGTGTTATGCTCCAAAATTTTAGCAGGGAGGAACCGCTCAACCAACTCTCGTTTTAAGGAATTCGATTACTGATATGTCTCTTTTTTGGCCATTTGTGATTTCGCTCTCGTTATGAAATGGTTACTTGATCAAGTGTATGGATTTGTGTTTTCCTAAGTGCTGCAACTGTGTGAAATTTGGGTTCTGAAAATGAAGAGAGAATGGTTCTTCCTATAACATTTTGAGTTCATCGAGGTTATTGGTTCTCCTCGGTGATAGTTCTTGTTATCATTGCTGTTTGGTTCGAGTTTTTTTTTTTGTTTAGTTTTGGGTGGATAACTATCTTCACACACTGTCACTAATCCAATCTCTAGCTATCATGGGTTTAATGGTCGAAGGTTTTCTACCTCACCATGTTGTGTTTCACCTTGACATTGGTTGTTTCCACCGCTAAGGGTCACAAACTGAGTGTTCTGTTCTTAACTCGGCCCTGTCTTCACATCAATATTGTGTTAGTTTGGACGAAGAACACGAGGGTTATACCCTGTGTGCATTAAATAAATTGTCGGGTCGAATGACAGCCTCACCCTTTTTGTTGGCCCCCTACCATGGATTGTTACCTATCCGAAAATGAATCATGTCTCTCTCTCTGTGAACACACTTGGCCTCAAAAGTTCCACCATTACAAGGAGTTGGCTCCATTCCTTGGTGTTGGTTACAGAGTAGATCCTTAACCCTCCAGTCTCAAATTTCATAAAGGATATTTTCGTGCCTGTCAAGTTGCTACGGGGTATCGAGGATCGAATGTATGGTCGAATACTTGTGAATAAGAATTCACCCAGTTGGTCGTATGACAAGCATGTTGTTTTATAATAAGGATAAACCCTTCGTTTCCAATTTCACTTTCAAAGGATAAATCCACCCTCCTTATGTTAATAACTCGGTATTATTAATGGAGAAGGCCTCTGCCCCGATTTGATTCAATGTGAGGGTACTCGTAGTTGCCACAACTTGTTGGATTGATTGATTGTTTATGATAGTGGTGAATTGTTGGTTGTATGTAGTCAGTAGTATTTGCACTTATGATGATTTGGATGATGACTGAAATTGGTTACGAATTCTTGGTGTTGTTCACACATGTCGCATTCTGCGTATGGTGTTTTGCAAGGTAAAGTAATTGGCATGGTAACTATGGTTTTCTTTGGGGCCGAATGACTACTAAATTGGATGACTGTAGAAAGTATATCCACTACATCCTTGGGTTATTGGTTGAATGAGCCCGAGTGCGCATGGCATGGTCGATCATAGTGTGATTAAATCGATAGATCAACATGATATGTTGAGTTATTATCGTGATTGTGTGTCTGATTGTGTTAAGTGGAAATGTTGCACCATGGAGTTTTGTTAGTTGCGCATTGTGTGTGGTATGAATAGCTTGTTTTTCATACTCAGGGATGCCCACAGAGTTTAATCATGTTTATTTATTGCAAATCGACCACTGGCTTAAGCAGTCATGTTGTTGATGACAATCATGTTGGATGGGTGGCCCAACTTTTAATTCACATTTAATTGTTTTTCTATAGTGGTAGAACTACATTGCCTGGGAAAACAATTACCCTGTGCATAGCTTGTGTCTAAATGGTGGCTGTTGGTTGTATAATTGATTGTCATTACATGCATGTAAATTTGGTATTGACTATTTTTGTTACTAAATATACATGTTTAATGAATATCATTGTATTTAATTGATGGGCCTGATTGCAGTGATAGTGTCTTCATTGTTAATTTGAAACATGACTTTTTGCAACATTGTTGTGGATTGAAGAAATGCATGGGCAGTGGTTGATTTTGATAGTTACAGATTGGAAATGGGTACTGTGCGTAAATTGTTATTAAATGAAAAGTATGTGAATGAAGGGAACACAACCTCTTGCAAATTGTATATGATACCCACTATTTTGTGATGGAACTATGTGGACATTTGATTATGAACAATGAACTTGTTAAATAAACATAAATTATTATTTATTCAAGTGATGGATGGTTGATACATCTCCTTTCACAAAATATTTTATGGATCAATTAATTAATTCCATGAACAATAATCGTCCTTCTTCCCTTCCATTATTTCACTTTCTGCTAATTACAAACCCCGTCACCTCCCATATTCCTTTTTCACTCCCTCTTATGAGATTAATTACAGTCAAGATAATTTCTGTGTTAAAATGGATGGAAGTGGCAGTGTCTTGTGTGGATTGTAGTGAGGTTTTATTGGTTTTCTTTACAGTTGATTGTTGTTGTCATTTTGCAGTGACCATGCTTCCGCCCTTTCATTATATCATATTTTCACTTAATAGAAACCCCTCACATATACTAGAACCATGTTTCACCCCCATGCTCATTGATTAACAGTAAAACAATTTGTATGGATTGGATTGCATGAGTCTGATACATTCTGAGCCAAATCTATTTAATATTTTTAAGAGTTGTCATGCATGGTTATTTAAAATACTATTTGCTAATCGAGTACACATGCAGGATGAGATTTTTCAATCGAGGAAGCCATGGTCGAGGAAATAGAGGCAGAGGTAAATGGAACAGAGGCCCAAGAAGGCCCAGGTTCTCTATACATTTTGACACTGATTCAAAAGAGCATGGCCAAATGTTTCATGCCAGCTTCTTTAATTGGATTGGGCAGGGAATAGTCTGACCTAAGCTTGAAAGGCCTCCTTTCCAAGCCCCGCAAGCACCCGAGATCCCTGTACCTCCTCATGTCTCATTACAACTCGTGGTCCCTGAAAATGATGGATGGCAGGAGATTGTCCACCCGACAGTCTCCCAACATCGTGGCTGGTCCAACTTGTCTTTGCCTCCTCCTCCACCGGTTAACGCCATTGTCCTAGCTGCCCCAAATCACTCGCCAGTGAAATCCTCCCATGCTAGCAAGAGATTGAAGACTAAATCCCATCATGCATTTGATAAAGGAAAATCTGCTGCTTCCCCTTCCTCACCCTCCAATGACTCTGACAAATCAATTCCTTCCCAGATGCATTTGAGGGATCATTGTTCCCACGTGATCAATGAGATTAATCCCAAAGGCTCTGCACAGCCTAAGGCAAATTCAGGAAAATCAAGAGGTGACAATAACAACCAAGGAAGGTTTGCATCACAGATTGGGAAATATGGATTTTGAGTTTTATGTTATCTAGGGTTTTATGACAGTTGATTTCATGTATCTTTGGACAACATGTTTATTTTGGACATATGAGTATTATTTTTGAAATGATTTTAAATTTCAAGAGTGCAAATTGCCAAAAGTGAATGTGTTGATGGGAGGCACAAGGAGGTATGTTTTTCTTAACTAATGATTACGTTATGATTATTATGGTTGTTATGAATTAAAGGGAGTCACAAGGGGTCCCACCTACTAGTTATTATTTATTTATGACCCTTATTATAATTATTAATTTTCCCCCTAACTAAAGTTAGTTGAGTCTTTTAATTAACTTAACTAATGAATTGGTTCAACTTCTTCAACCAATTTTAATTTGTTAAAAGCAAAAGGAAAGGGAGGAACAAGAGGAGGATAGAAGCATAAGCATGCTAAGGTTTTCTCTTTGAGTTTATGTTGAGATAGTTTAGTTTTCATTCATTCATATATTCATCACAACCTAATTCTCTTTTGTGATAGCAGGGTCTTAATTATGACAACAATATTCAGGGATGAATAAAATCATTCAGACACTTGTTTTTCAGAGGTGTTGATCTATCTTTGATAGTCTGTGTAGACTTGTTTGTTTGTGAATTAAATTTCATGACTGATAAAGGCTATTGTCCAGAGTCGAGTGGGCAAAAATCTGTGGCAAGATGATCGAGATTTTAGAGTTCAGTTTTTGTTTTCTGTCAGAGGTCCTTTTGTATGTTCCATTGGGGATGTCTATGATTGAATTTGGTCAAATATTTATGTATGATATGTTGTAAAGAAAATGACTCTTTTGTGAATTCGAATGAAATAAATGATTGCTTTATGTCTCAACTGTCTTGATTATCATCTTGGTGTCTTTACTTCTGTTCTTACATTTATTTCAACAACTGTTATATTCAGAAAATTACATAAAACGTGAATTTCCAGCAAGCTTTTTGTTGATAAAAGATTATCCTAATCACTCGTAATTAATACTTGTTAGTTAGGATGTTATTTTTATTGGCTATAAACATAGGGTGATATTCTCGTCTACTTTTCTTTAGCCAAGTAAAGTATGAAATTGTTTGAGTAAGATCAATTAAAATCTTTTCCTCAACATTTATTTGGTGACTGTACTGGGGAGATCTTCAATATCTCTCTGTTTAATTTTTTATACTCGATTTTCATCGATACATCTTCCTTTTTCTGAAATTGATTCTTGACTGCTTTTCTATTAATGACTATTCCTATTGCAAGGTAGCCCAATATCGAGCCCAATCTTCAACACCAGACCAACATTGCTTTGAACATGTTTAACACCATTCTAGACATTGCCAATACCCATGCCGAACTTAACCATTCTTGGGCAGCGATTGAACGAGATATTAGTGCTCAAGAACAATTGGAGGCTAGACGTAGACAACCTAGAAATCAATAGTAACCTTTTGTTTCTTCAGTTTTGTTCTTTCTTTCATGTCCTTAGATTCTCATGCCTCTAGAAGAAGAAGGAGCTTGTCACCTGAAATCAATCCTATTGCTGAAATAGGAAGAATAAATGTAGTGTTATCTGTCCAACAAAGTGCTCTAAGGAAGACTTTATCTGATTCATCCAACTTGTCTTTCTTTCCCTCATCTATCATCCACAAGATGGCATCTAGTGGTGGCTCTGGTGGCACTGGAAGTGCTCCATCTTCCCAATATTCATCGTCATCGGTGATTGATTTCTTGTACAACCACCATATCCCTGTCCAATCTACTACAAACCCCACCAAAGTCATTAAACAATATGGGATTTTTCAGTTCGAAGAGGATTCCACAACCACATCATGGCATATGTCCTCTCCTCTTAACCTAGCACCTGCTACTCACCCACTTCTAAAGTTTAAAGAGAACTTGCCTAGGTTTTCAGGAAATAACACTATCAGTACTAATGAACACCTAGTGGCATTTTCTAATGCTTGTCATAACATAGGGGCCAACGACAATGACACCTACATGTGCTTGTTTGTCAATTCCTTGGAAGGGAAGGATGCAGTCGATTTATTTGACCTTCCTCCTGAGATCCTTTCTACTTGGGAGGAGTTAATATATTGGTTCTGATCAACTTATGGGAAATACAAAAGCCCTGTCGAGAAGTCAAGGGAATACAATAACGTCACTTATAAATATGGTGAGACCATCAAGTCTTTCAACTTGTGTTTCACCAAGTTGTACAATCAAATCCCCAAACTTATCCACCCGTAGAACCAAGCCACTTTCATGCATTATTACAATGCATTTCCTTCTCCCTACCTTCATAGGCTTGAGGAAAAATCCATTGATAATCTCGGTTCCGCCCTGCACACTTGCTTGAAGTATGAAGAACAATTTGAACGAACTGGTCTACCCCAGGGAGAATCAATTATACAGACAGATATGTCTGCTCTCTTATAGCTAGTACAAGATATGCACAATCGTATGATAGAATTTGAGAGGAAGGGTTCTGTCTCCCCTCTCACCCCTGGAGCCTCATCCTCTTCTGCACCCCCTTTTAGAAATCCGGTTGAAAACAATTTTCAGCCTAAGGCTATCTTGCCTCGAAGTTGGTGTAAATTTTGGGAAGAGCACCGCGAAGAAACCACGTGTGAGGTAAAGAAGAGTGCCATAGGTAATATCTTTGGTAAAAGACCAGAAGCTACTATTGTTGTCGTATACTTTGTAGATCCATAGGATGTCATGGTCATCAACACTAGGAGAAAATCCTATGTTCCCAAGGGTAAATTTGATATTCCTCACAATTCTTCTAGCCCAGGCTCATCCTCAACCGCTGCTACGCCCCAGGTTCCTAAAATTCCTGAGAGTCAAAGAATCACTCCCCCTAATCCCTCTTCCAAATACAATATCTTGAATCAATTGGCCAACATCAAGGTAGATGCAACCCTCCTAGACATGGTTGCCGTCCCTAAACAACAAATGCATCTGAAAAAATTCATGGAAGGAAAAGCTTCCGTTGTAGCCAATCTTTTCAAAGAGGTAGACGAAGAGGATTCTTCTGTAAATAAAGTAGGTGTACATAACTTTAGATACCTTGTAAAAAACCCCCATTTTTAAATTTCTGTAAAGATCATGGATAATATTGCCCATTGTTGCCTCATTGATGGTGGTTCAGGCCCAAGTGTCATGTCAAATATTATTATGGAAGAGATAGGCTTGTCCTATAAAAATGAAAATGCCAAAAACATGCTCTCCTATAATAGTCTACAACAACCAACCATAGGAGAGATTATATATGTAACCTTGATTTTATGCGCTCATCTTGAGATAAGGACAACCCTCAACATTCAGGTGATTGTTATGCATGTGAGTAATTATTCAATTATTTTGGGGAGATATTGGCAAGCCCTAACAGGTGGATACCTCTCACTCGATGGGACACATTTATCCATTCCTCAGAATGGTAAGAATATTATAGTCCTTAGAGAAGGAAGAATTTCACCCTACATAGAGAGTGTTCCACAATCTATCGTAAACTATATCGAAGAAGACATAGGAGTGTACTCCATCTTTGCTGAAGAGGATAATATTCCTCTGGAAGGAATTAATCTAGATGATGAATTATGGCATATGCACTTTGATTGCTCACACTCTGACGAAGGTAACGGGGCTGGTATTATCTTGGTTTCCCCTGCAGGAAAAATTCATAATCTGTCATACAGGTTGGAGTTTTCTTGTTCAAACAATGCCACTGAATTCGAAGCTTTGTTGTTAGGCATTGAGAACACCCTTAATATTGGTTTTGGTCACCTTTCAGTTTTCTAAAATTCTGAGCTTGTTGTGAACTTGATATGTAAAACATGCTCTCCTAGCGACAAGCTGATGGAACAATACTCCCAAACGTTTTGGGCACTTGTCTTGAACCTTCTATCTTTCAACATCACTCTCATTAAGAAGGAGTTGAATTCAACAGCTGATCGGTTAGCTGTATTTGCAACATCTCCTACTTAGTAACTCTTGCCTCGATGGCCTGATTGTGCTTTCCAATCTCTGCATCGTCCATACATTTATGAGAATGAAGGATTATGGAAGGCCATCCCTAACGATGAGAGAATTTGTGCTTTCATTCAAAATGAACCTCCTGAGCCCAAGGAGATTATATCTATAGAAAATAATGAGATTCCTGAGGGCTTGACTCCTCTTGAGAGTTCGTTTTCCTTGAGTGTTGTAGGAAATAAAGAAAAACAAAAAGAAGAGGAGTTACAGAGGAAGGTTATTGAAACCATCCTGCTAAACATTAGGACATTTGAACCTTCGACCAATGTTAAAATAAAGGTCCAATGTTCTGGTAAATAAGATATGAGGTCCACTAGACTACTTGGTGAATGCCAAAAGGTTTTTTCTTAGTCTTATGAGGATCTTCGTGGTTTTGATCCCGGTCTTGTTCATTATATCATGAAACTAGCTAGGCAAAATAAATAATTAGTTAACTCTGCACTGGAAGCACCCTTTCAAAGGGATTTGAGATATTTATTAAGGGCTAACAGGTTTTTTTCAGCCCACCCTGAATGGGTCTCAATCTAGGAATCGGCCTCAAGGACCACTGATAATATCAAAACTTGTATTTGTCTTCAAACTTTCAGGCAAACGATTATGAGAAATCCCTTTTCCCCTCTCAGTATAGAAATGTTTTTGCAACAGGTTGTGGAGTCACAATTAAGACCCTTACTTGACAGTTTGTTTGGTTACAATGAAATCAAAGTAAAAGGGGAAAATGTTTACAAAAACACTTTAATTACTAATTGCAATACCATGACTAACAAATGCCTACTTTTTAGCTTACTTGATACATGTACTGCATTAAAAAAAACTATGCACATGATTCTTAATGAATTGGTCAGTCTCCATCTCTATCTTGATGAGCTAATGGTGCGTATTGAGGGAATGATGATTACGTCAGATTTCCAGGTGATCGGTCCTTTCCAATTTTTTTTTGTCTTGGATACTAATTCTTATATCTAAAAATATTTACAGGAGCAATTGTTTCCCTACAACACTAGCAACCCTTTCTTGAAATATTGCGAGGAACCAACATGAAAAGTTCTAATGTTGTCTGGATTTTGCTGTATATTAGTAGCCTAGCTATGCTTTCAATTTTTGTGCTTATTTTAGTTTCTTCACTGTACTTTGATTCCTTCTTCCCAAGTTAAGTTTTTTTTCCCCTGTCGCACCTCAATCCTATCTTTTATTGATGTTGTTTTAGTTCTGCATTTTACTTCTACCAGGTTTGGTTTTCTTCTTATCTTTAATTAATTTGTTCAAATAGGATGTTGGATCAATTTTTCCACAATAACACTCCTACAAAGCATTGTTAGTCGATAACAAGCAATCTTACACAACTGTTATGATGTCTCCTCTGAAGGGCCCTTGAAATTGTTACATATTTCCACTGCTGTCTTACAAGGAATTGGTTATTTCTCGCTTCTTCTTACCATTTATTCATCCATTGAGATCTTAAGAGAAAGCCTGTAAGTTTTTCTCTTTGAAAGTAACAACATATCTCGACTGATTAATTATGAATACAGTGGTAGAAACCCCTCATACTTAACATTTTGCATAAGTTATTCCCGAATTCTCGGTCATTTTTCCATTAAATCCGCTCATTTCCCCCTATTGCATAATTATTTTGGTTACGTCTTCTAAAATTACTAGTCTTGTTCTATGAAACCATGAGTTCTGAGTTCTAAATTTGTTGAAAATAAATTTTCCCATGGAGTTGCAAGTTTTTTGACGATTGAAAGCGTCAACGAAGTTTCCCCCACAAAGTGTTTCTAAAGCCTATTATTTTAAAGACTAAATAATACTAGTAGGTGGGACCCCCTTGAACTATTGGAGAGAATATCTGTTTCATTTTTGATGTTGATATGATGTGCGATACACCTCACATGGTTGATGAAGATATTGTTGGTATTGGTTGATGAATTTAGCTCATGAAGGGTTGATTCCTTCTATTACTACAACCTATCCTATTCATTAATGTCATTACTGTTTGTTCTTATTGCACCTTCATAACAAACATATAAGTGAAATTATGTGAAAGGAAAAATACTATAACAATTGCAAAGAAAAGGGAACTCGTTTTTCAATACCACATGCGAATAATTTGAAGGAAATGAGAAACAATTTCTAGGGGAAGATTTTAGAGCTATCCTAACTATACTACATGCATGAAAAGACTTGATGATTATTGCTAAACCCTAGCTAAAAAGTAATTGATTTTGAAGTTGTGATTGAATCACGTGTTAATATTCATATGGTTGAAATGTGGTGGTGCATTTGGGAAGGTGGTGAATGTTGATGGTTAGGCAATTTTCTTTGAGTTATATGATGTGAAATGGGATATGGTGATCACACTTCTGGATTTTAATGTGGTGATGGTTTCGATACATGTTTGAATAGTCGTGTTAATAGAAAATTTGTTGGCATGTACTGTTGAGTTAATGAGATATGGGTGGAGGCGAAGTGACTTTACTGCATGTCACCTTTACTCTTCTCGTTGGCCGCCACTCTAGTCGGGCTATTGTTTGATCTTGCTGCTGTGTTATGCTCCGAAATTTTAGCAGGGAGGAACCGCTCGACTATCTCTCGTTTTAAGGAATTCGATTACAGGTATGTATTTGTTTTGGCCATTCGTGATTTTTCTCTAGTTATGAAATGGTTACTGGCTCAGGTGTATGGATTTGTGTTTTCCTAAATGCTGCAACTTTGTGAAATTTAGGTTCTGGAAATGAAGAGAGAATGGTTCTTCCTCTAACATTTTGAGTTCGTCGAGGTTATTGGTTCTCTTGGGTGTTAGTTCTTGTTATCGCAGCTGTTAGGTTGCAGGTTTTTTTTTTGTTTAGTTTTGGGTGGATAGCTATCTTCACACACCATCACTAATCCAGTCTCTGGATATCGTGGGTTTAATGGTTGATGGTTTTCTGCGTCACCATGTTGTGTTTCACCTCGACATTGGTTGTTTCCACTGCTAAGGGTCACGAACTGAGTGTTTTGTTCTTAACTCGGCCTTGTTTTCACCTCAATACTCTGTTAGTTTGGATGAAGAACACAAGGGTTATACCTTGCGTGCATTAAATAAATTGCCCGGATGAATGAGAGTGTCACCCATTTTGTTGGTCCCCTGCCATGGATTTTTACCTCTCCGCAAATGAATCCTGTCTCTCTCTGGGTGCACACCCTTGGCCTCGAAAGTTCCACCATTATGAGGAGTTGGCTCGTTCCCTAGTGTTGGTTACATAGTATACCCTTAACCCTCCATTCTCAAATTTTGTAAAGGCAATTGTCGTGCTTGTCAAGTTGCTACGAGTCATCATGGATCAAATGTATGGTCAAATACTTGTGAATACGAATTCGCCCAGTTGGTTGTATGATAGGCCTGTTGTTTTAGAATTTAGTTACTGCATCTATGATAATAAGGATACACCCTTTGTTTCTGATTGCACTTTCAAAGGATACAACCACCCTCCTTATGCTAATAACTTAGTATTATTAATGGAGAAGGCCTCTGCCTTGATTCGATTTGATGCGAGGGTATGTGTAGTTGCCACAACTTGTTGGATTGATTGATTTTTTACGACAATGGAGAATTGTTGGTTGTATATAGTCACTAGTATTTTCACTTATGATGATTTGGATGATGGCTGGAATTGGTTACGAATGATTGGTGCTGTTCACACATGTCATGTTCTGTGTATGGCATTTTGCAAGGTAAAGTAATGGGCATGGTAACTATGGTTTTCCTTGGGGCCGAATGACTACTGAAATGGATGACTGTAGAAAGTATATCCACTCCATACTTGTGTTGTTGGTTGAATGAGCCTGAGTGTGCACGGCATGGTCGATCACAGTGTGATTAAATTGATATCTCAACATGATAGGTTGGGTTATTAACGTGACTGTGTGTCTGATTGTGTTAAGTGGAAATTTTTCACCGTGGAGTTTTATTAGCTGTGCACTATGTGTGGTATGGATAACTTATTTTTCATACTCAGGGATGCCCACAGAGTTTAAGCATGTTTATTTATTGCAAATCAACCATTGGTTTAAGTAGGCATGTTGTTGATGACAGTCGCGTTGGATGGGTAGACCATCTTTTAAGTCACATTGAATTGTTTTTCTACAGTGGCAGAACTACATTGCCTGGGCAAAAAATTACCCTGTGCATAGCTTATGTCTAAATGGTGGCTGTTGGTCGTATGATTGATTGTCATTACATGCATGGCAGTTTGGTCTTGACTATTTTTGTTACTGCCTATACATGTTTAACGAATAACATTGCATTTAATTGATGGGCCCGATTGCAGCAATAGTGACTTCATTGTTAATTTGAAACATGACTTTTTGCAGCATTGTCGTGGATTGAAGAAATGCATGGGCAGTGGTTGATTTTGATGGTTACAGTTTGGAAATGGTTACTTTGCGTAAATTGTTATTAAATTCAAAGTATGTGAATGAAGGGAACATAACATCTTTCAAATTTTATAGGATACCCACTGTTTTGTGATGGCACTGTGTGGACATTTGATTATGAACAATGAACTTGTTAAATACATAGAAATTATTATTTAGTCATGTGATGGATGGTTGATACATCTCCTTTCACAAAATGTTTTATGGATCACTTAATTAATTCCATGAATAGTAATCATCCTTCTTCCCTTCCATTATTTCACTTTACACTAATTACAAACCCCGTCACCTCCCATATTCCTTTTTCACTCCCTGTTTTAAGATTAATTACAGTCAAGAGAATTTCTGTGTTAAAATGGATGAAAGTGGCAATGTCTTGTGTGGATTGCAGTGAGGTTTTATTTGTTTTCTTTACAGTTGATTGTTGTTGTCATTGAGAAGTGACCATGCTTCTCCCCTTTCATTATATCATATTTTTTCTCAATACAAACCCCTCATATATCCCAGAACCCTATTTCACCCCCCTGCTCATTGATTAACAGTAAAACAATTTGTATGGATTGGATTGCATGAGTCTGATACATTCTGAGCCAAATCTATTTCATATTTTTAAGAGTTTTCATGCATGGTTATTTAAAAGACTATTTTCTAATTGATTACACATGCATGATGAGTTTTTTCAGTCGAGGAAGACATGGCCGAGGAAACAGAGGTAGAGGTAATTGGAACCGAGGCCCAAGAAGGCCCAAGTTCTCTATACATTTTGACGTTGATTCATACAAGCTTGGCCAAATGTTTCATGCCAGATTCTTTAATTGGATTGGACATGGAATAGTCCGACCTAGGCCTGAAAGGCATCCTTTCCAAGACCCGCAAGAACCCGAGATTCTTATACCTCCTCATGTCTCATTACAACCTAAGGTCCCTAAAAATGATGGATGGCAGGAGATTGTCCACCCAACAGTATCCCAACATTGTGGCTGGCCCAACTTTTCTTTTCCTCCTCCTCTGCCGGTTAACCCCATTGTCCAAGATGCCCCCAATCACTTTCTAGTGAAATCCTCCCATGCTAGAAAGATATTGAAGAATGAATCCCACCATACACTTGATAAGGGAAAAGCTGATGCCTCCCCTTCCTCACCTTCCAATGACTCTGACAAATATGTGTCTTCCCGGATGCATTTGAGGGACGATTGTTCCCACGTGATTAGCGAGATTAAGTCCAAAGTCTCTGCACAACCTAAGGAAAATTTAGGAAAATCAAGAGGTGACAACAACAACCAAGGAAGGGTTGCATCACAGACTAGGAAATATGGATTTTGAGTTTTATGTTATCTAGGGTTTTATGACAGTTGATTTCATTGATCTTTGGACAACATGTTTATTTTGGACATATGAGTATTATTTTTGAAATGATTTTAAATTTCATGAGTTTAAATTGCCAAAAGTGAATATGTTGATGGGAGGCACAAGGATGTATGTTTTTCTTAACTAATGGTTATGTTATGATTGTTATGGTTGTTATGAATTAAAGAGAGTCACAAGGGGTCCCACCTACTAGTTATTATTTATTTATGACCCTTATTATAATTATTACTTTTCCCCCTAACTAAAGTTATTTGAGTCTTTTAATTAACTTAACTAATGAATTGGTTCAAATTCTTCAACCAATTTTAATTTGTTAAAAGAAAAAGGAAAGGGAGGAACAAGAGGAGGATAGAAGTAGAAGCATGCTAAGGTTTTCTCTTTGATTTTATGTTGAGATAGTTCAGTTTTCAGTCATTCATATATTCATCACAGCCTAATTCTCTTTTGTGATAGCAGGGTCTTATTGTAGACAACAATATTTAGGGCTGAATCAAATCATTCAGACACTTGTTTTTCAAAGATGTTGATCTATATTTGATAGTCAGTGTAGACTTGTCTATTTGTGAATTAAATTTGATGACTGATAAAGGCTATTGTGCAGAGTGAAGTGGGAAACAATCTGTGGCATGTTGATCTAGATTTTAGAGTTCAATTTTTGTTTTCTGTCAGAGGTCCTTTTTCTTGCTCCATCGAGGATGCCTCAGTTTGACTTTGGTCCAAGATTTTTGTATGAGATTTTGTAAATAAAATGACTCTATGGTGAATTGGAATGAAATAAAGGATTTCTTCATGTCTCAACTGTCTTGATTATCATCTTGGTGTCTTTAATTATGTTCTTACATTTATTTCAACAACTGTTATATTTAGAAAATTACATAAAAAGTGAATTTCCAGAAAGATTTTTGTTTATAAAAGACTAGCCTAAGCACTCGTAATTAATAATTGTGAGTTAGAATGTTATTTTTGTTGGCTATAAACATAGGGTGATATTCCCATCTACTTTGTTTTAGCCAAGTAAAGTCTGAAAATGTTTGAGTAAGATCAATTCGTATCTTTTCCTCAACATTTATTTAGCGACTGTACTGGGGAGATCTTCAATATCTCTTTGGTTAATTTTTCATACTCGATTTTCATCGATACATCTTTCTTTTTCTGAAATTGATTCTTGATTGTTTTTCTATTAATGACTGTTCTTGTTGCAAGGTAGCCCAATATCGAGCCCGGTCTTCAAGATTAGACCAACATTACTTTGAACTTGTTTAACACCATTCTAGATACTGCCAATACCCATGACGAACTTAACCATTCTTGGGAAGCGATTGAATGAGATATTAGTGCTAAAAAAATTTGGAGGCTAGATGTAGACAACCTAGAAATCAACAATAGCCTTTTGTTTCTTCATTTTTGGCCTTTCTTTCATGTGCTTAGATTCTTGTGCTTCTAGAAGAAGAAGGGGCTTGTCACCTGAAATCAATCCTATTTTTGAAATAGGAAGAAGAAACGTAGTGTTATTTTTCCAACAAAGTTCTCTAAGGAGGACTTTATCTGATTCATCCATCTCGTCTTTCTTTCCCTCATCTATCATCCACAAGATGGCATCTAGTGGTGGATCTAGTGGCACTGGAAGTGCTCCATATTCCCAATATTCATCTTCATCGGTGATTGGTAACTTGTACAACCACCATATCCCTGCCCAATCTACAACAAACCCCACCAAAGTCATTAAAAAATATGGGTTTTTTCAGTTCGAAGAGGATGCCACAACCACACCATGTCATGTGTCCTCTCCTCTTAACCTAGCACTTGCTACTCACCCACTTCTGAAGTTTAAAGAGAACTTGCCTAGGTTTTCAGGAAATAACACTGTCAGTACTAACGAACACCTAGTGGAATTTTATAATGCTTGTCATAACATAGGGGCCAACGACAATGACACCTGCATGCGCTTGTTTGTCAATTCCTTGGAAGGGAAGGTTGCAACCGATTTCTTTGACCACCCTCCTAAGATATTGTCTACTTGGGAGGAGTTAATCTATTGGTTCTGATCCACTTATGGGCAATCCAAAATCCCTACCGAGAAGTTAAGGGAATACAATAACATCACTTATAAATATGGTGAGACCATAAAGTATTTCAACTTGCGTTTCACCAAGTTGTACAGTAAAATCCCCGAACTTATCCGCCCGTAGAACCAAGCCGCTTTCATGCATTACTACAATGCATTTCCTTCTTCCTACTGTCATAGGCTTGAGGAAAAAGCCATTGATAATCTTGGTTCTGCCCTGCACACTTTCTCAGAGTATGACAAACAGCTTGAACAAACTGTTCTACCCTAGGGAGAATCAGTTAGACAGATAGATATGTCCGCTCTCTTACAACTAGTACAAGATATGAACAATTGTATGATAGCCTTTGAGTGGAAGGGTTCTGTCTCCCCTCTCACCCCTTGAGCTTCATCCTCTTCTGCACCCCCTTTTAGAAATCTGGTTGAAAACAATTTTCAGCCTAAGGCTATATTGCCTCGAAGTTGGTGTAACTTTTGCGAAGAACACCACGAAGAAAACACGTGTGAGGTAAAGAAGAGTGCCAAAGATAATATATTTGGTAAAATACTAGAAGCTACTATTTCTATCCTAGACTTTGCATATCCAGAGGATGTCATGGTCATCAACACTAGGAGAAAATCCTATGCTCCCAAGGGTAAATTTGATCTTCCTCATAGTTCTTCTAGCCCATGCTCATCCTCAGCCGTTGCTATGCCATAGGTTCCTAAAATTCCTGAGAGTCAAAGAATCACTCCCCCTCCTCCCTCTTCCAAATACAATATATTGACTCAATTGGCCAACATCAAGGAATATGCAACCCTCCTAGATATGGTTTCCGTCCTTGAACAACAGATGCATCTGAAACAATTCATGGAAGGAAAAGATTTCATTATAGCCAATCTTTCCAAAGAGGTAGACGAAGATGATTCTTATGTAAATAAAGTAGGTGTACATAACTTTAGATACCTTGTAAAAAACCCCCTGTTTTATATTTCTGTAAAGATCATGGATAAGATTTCCCATTGTTGCCTCATTGATGGTGGTTCGGGCCCAAGTGTCATGTCGAAGATTATTATGGAAGAGATAAGATTGTCATGTACAAATGAAAATGCCAGAAACAAGCTCTCCTATAATAGTCTACAAAAAACAACCATAGGCGAGCTTAAATATGTAACCTTGGTTTTATGTTCTCATCCTGAGAAGGACAACCCTCAACATTCAGATGATTGATATGCCTATGAGTAATTATTCAATTATCACGGGGAGAGATTGGAAATCCCTAAAAAGTGGATACCTCTCACTCGATGGGACAGATTTATCCATTCCTCGGAATGGTAAGAATATTATAGTCCTTAGAGAAGGAATAATTTCACCCTACATAGAGAGTGTTCCACAATATAGCGTAAACTATATCGAAGAAGATGTAAGAGTGTACTCCATATTTGCTGAAGAGGACAATATTCCTCTAGAAGGAATTAATCTAGATGATGAATTATGGCGTATGCACTTTGATGGTTCACACTCTAATGAAGGTAACATGGATGGTATTATCTTGGTTTCCCCTGTAGGAAAAAATCATAATCCGTCATACAGGTTGGAGTTTGCTTGTTCAAACAATGCCGTTGAATTTGAAGCTTTGTTGTTAGGCATTGAGAACGCCCTTAATTTTGGTTGTGGTCACCTTTTAGTTTTCTGAAATTTTGAGCTTGTTGTGAACTTGATACATAAGATATGATCTCCTAGAGACAAGCTGATGGAACAATACTCCCAAACTGTTTGGACACTTATCTTGAACCTTCTATCTTTCAACATCACTCTTGTTTAGAAGGAGTTGAATTCAATAGCTGATCGGTTAGCTGTCTTTGCAGCCTCTCCTACCCAACAATTCTTGCCTCATTGGCTTGATTGTGCTTTCCAATCTCTGCATCGTCCATACATTTATGAGAATGAAGGATTCTGGAAGGCCATCCCTAATGACGAGAGCATTTGTCTTGCCATTCAAAATGAACCTCTCGAGCCCGAGGAGATTATATCTGTAGAAAATAATAAGATTCCTGAGGGCTTGAATCCTCTTGAGAGTTCATTTTCCTTGAGTGTTGTAGGCAATAAATAAAAACAAAATGAAGAGGAGTTACAAAGGAAGGTGATTGAAACCATCCTCCTGAACATTAGGACATTTGAACCTTCGACCAATGTTAAAATAAAGGTCCAATGTTATGGTAAAGAATAGATGAGGTCCACCAGACTACTTGGTGACTCTCAAAAGGTTTTTTCTTGGTCTTATGAGGATATTCGTGGTTTTGATACTAGTCTTGTTAAGCATATCATGAAACTAGCTAGGCAACATAAAGAATTTGTTAACTCTGCAATGGAAGCACCCTTTTGAATGGATTTGAGAGATTTATTAAGGGCTGAAAGGTTTTTTTTAGCCCACCCCGAATGGTTCTCAATCTAGGAATCAGCCTCAAGGACCACTTATAATATATTAACTTGTATTTGTCTTCGAACTTTTAGGAAAACGATTATGAGAAATCCCTTTTCCCCTCTCAGTATAGAAATGTTTTTGCAACAGTTTGTGGAGTCATAATTAATACCCTTACTTGAAAGTTTGTTTGGTTACAATGAAATCAAAGTAAAAGGGGAAAAAGTTCACAAAACCACTTTCACTACTAATTGTGATACCATGCCTCACAAATGCCATTTTGTTATCTTACTTGATACAGGTACTGCTTTAAAAAAAACTGTACACATGACTCTCGATGAATTGGTCAGTCTCCATCTCTATCTTGATGAGCTAATGGTGTGTATTAAGGGAATGATGATTACGTCATATTTCCAGGTGATCGGTCCTTTCTAAATTTCTTTTGTCTTGGATACTAATTAATATATCTCAAAATCTTTACAGGAGCAATTGTTTCCCTATAGCACTAGTAGCCC
Organism: Picea engelmannii; assembly: GCA_009831015.1. Taxonomy (NCBI): domain Eukaryota; kingdom Viridiplantae; phylum Streptophyta; class Pinopsida; order Pinales; family Pinaceae; genus Picea; species Picea engelmannii. Next base: position 215,983 of record ML780881.1, on the reverse strand, counting down.
TTGCTTGAAATATTGCGAGGAACCAACATGAAAAGTTCTAACGCTGTCTGGATTTTGCTGTATATTAGTAGCCTAGATATGATTTCAATTTTTGTGCTTCTTTTCGTTGCTTCACAGTACTTTGATTCCTACTTCCCAAGTTAAGTTTTTTTTTTCCCTGCTGTGCCTCAATCCTATCTTTTCTTTCTGTTGTTTTAGTTCAACATTTTAATTCTTCCAGGTTTGGGTTTCTTCTTATCTTTAATTAATTTGGTCAAATAGGATGTTGGATCATTTTTTCCACAAAAACACTCCTGCAAAGCATTGTTAGTTGATAACAATCAAGATTACACAATTGTTATGATGTCTCCTCTAAAGGGCCCTTGAAATTGTTGCATATTTCCACTGCCGTCTTACAAGGAATTGGTTATTTCCTGCTTCTTCTTGCCATTTCTTCATCCATTGAGATCTCAAGAGAAATCCTGTAAGTATTTCTCTTTAAAAGTTAAGTGCAGATACCTACTGATTAATTATGAATACAGTGGTAGAAACTACTCATACTTAACATTTTTGACAAGTTATTCCCGAATTCCCAGTCATTTTTCCATTAAATCCGCTCACTTCCCCCTATTTCATAATTATTTCTGTTACGTCTTCTAAAATTACTGCTCTTGGTTTGCGAAACCATGAGTTCTGTGTTCTAAATCTGTTGAATTTTTTTTTTCCTGTGGATTCGCCAGTTTGTTGATGATTGAAAGCATCAACGAAGTTTTGCCCGCAAAGTGTTGCTAAAGCCTATTATATTAAAGACTAAATAATACTAGTAGGTGGGACCCCCTTGAACTATTGGAGAGAAGATATGTTTCATTTTTGATGTTGATCTGATGTGTGATACGCTTCACATGGTTGATGAAGATATTGTTGGTATTGGTTGATGAATTGAGCTCATGAAGGGTTGATTCCTTCTGTTACTACAACCTATGCTATTCATTAATGTCATTACTGTCTGTTCTTGTTTCACTTGCATAACAAACATGTTAGTGAAATTATGTGAAAGGAAAAATACTATAACAATTGCAAAGAAAAGGGAACTAGTTTTGCAATACCACATGCGAATAGTTTTAAGGAAATGAGAAACAATTGCTAGGGAAGATTTTAGAGCTATCCTAACTATACTACATGCATGAAAAGACTTGATGATTATTGCTAAACCCTAGCTAACAAGTAAATGATTATGAAGTTGTTATTGAATCATATGTTAATATGCATATGGTTGAAATGTGGTGGTGCATTTTGCAAGGTGGTGAACTTTGATGGTTAGGCGATTTTGTTTGAGTTATATGATGTGAAATGGGATATGGTTATCGTGTTGTTGGATTTTAATGTGGTGATGGTTTCGACACATGTTTTATTAGTCATGTTAATAGAGAATTTGTTGGCATGTACTGTTGATTTAATGAGATGTGGGTGGAGGCGACGTGCATTTACTGCACGTCACCTTTACTCTTCCCATTGGCCACCACACTAGCTAGGCTATTGTTCGATCTTGTTGCTGTGTTATGCTATGAAATTTTGGCAGGGAGGAACCGCTCGGCCAACTCTCGTTTTAAGGAATTCGATTACAGGTATGTATTTTTTTTGGCCATTCGTGATTTCTCTTTGGTTATGAAATGGTTACTGGATCATGTGTATGGATTTGTGTTTTCCTAAGTGCTGCAACTGTGTGAAACTTAGGTTCTGGAAATGAAGAAAGAATGGTTCTTCCTGTAACATTTTGAGTTCTTCGAGGTTATTGGTTCTCTTGGGTGATAGTTCTTGTTATCACTGCTATTTGGTTGGAGGTTTTTTTTTTTTTAGTTTTGGGTGGATAGCTACCTTCACACACCATCACTAATCTATTCTTTGGCTATCATGGGTTTAATGGTCAAAGGTTTTCTGCGTCACCATGTTGTGTTTCACCTTGACATTGGTTGTTTCCACCGCTAAGGGTCACGAATTGATTGTTCTGTTCTTAACTCGACCCTGTCTTCACCTCAATACTGTGTTAGTTTGGATGAAGAACACGAGGGTTATACCCTGCATGCATTAAATAGATTTCCCAATCGAATGAGAGCCTCACCCTTTTTTTTATCCCCCTTCCATGGATTGTTACCTATCTGCAAATGAATCATGTCTCTCTCTGGGTGCACACCCTTGGCCTCTAAAGTTCCACCATTACGAGGAGTTAGCTCTGTTCCTTGGTGTTGGTTACAGAGTAGACCCTTAACCCTCCAGTCTGGAATTTTGTAAAGGAGATTGTCGTGCATGTCAAGTTTCTACGAGTTATCGTGGATTGAATGTATGGTCGAATACTTGTGAATACAAATTCGCCCAGTTGGTCATATGTCAGGCCTGTTGTTTTAGAATTTAGTTACTGCATCTGTGATAATAAGGATAAAACCTTCATTGCCAATTTCACTTTCAAAGGATACAACCACCCTCCTTATTTTAATAACTCAGTATTATTAATGGAGAAGGCCTCTACCCCGATTCGATTCAATGTGAGGGTACGCGTAGTTTCCACAACTTGTTGGATTGATTGATTTTTTATGACAGTGGTGAATTGTTGGTTGTATGCAACCATTAGTATTTTCACTTATGATGATTTGGATGATGGCTTACATTGGTTATGAATGCTTGGTGTTCTTCACACATGTCGCGTTCTATGTATGGTGTTTTTAAAGGTAAAGTAATGGGCATGGTAACTATGGTTTTCTTTGTGGCCGAATGATTACCGAACTAGATGACTGTAGAAATTATATTCACTGCATACTTGTGTTGTTGGTTGAATGAGTCTGAGTGCTCACGACATGGTCAATCACAATGTGATTAAATAGATATCTCATCATGATATGTTGAGTTATTATCGTGACTACGTGTCTGATTGTGTTAAGTGGAAATGTTGCACTATGGAGTTTTGTTAGCTGCGCACTGTGTGTGCTATGGATAGCTTGTTTTTCATACTCAGGGATGCCCACAAAGTTTAAGCATGTTTATTTATTTCAAATTTACCACTGGTTTAAGCAGGCATGTTTTTGATGACACTCATGTTGGATGGGTGGCCCAGCTTTTAAGTCACATTGAATTGTTTTTCTATAGTGGCAGAACTACATTGCCTGGGAAAAAAATTACCCCGTGCATAGCTTGTGTCTAAATGGTGGTTGGTGGTTGTATGATTGATTGTCATTACAGGCATGGAAATTTGGTCTTGAATATTTTTGTTACTGCCTATACATGTTTAACGAATATCATTGCATTTAATTGATGGGCCCGATTGCAGCGATAACGACTTCATTGTTAATTTGAAACATGACATTTTGCAACATTGTTGTGGATTGAAGAAATGCATGGGCAGTGGTTGATTTTGATAGTTAGAGATTGGAAATGGGTACTGTGCGTAAATTGTTATTAAATGAAAAGTGTGTGAATGAAGGGAACATAACCTCTTGCAAATTGCATAGGATACCCACTGTTTTGTTATGGCACTGTGTGGACATTTGATTATGAACAATGAACTTGTTAAATACACAAAAAATATTGTTTAGTCAAGTCATGGATGGTTGATACATCTCCTTTCACACAATGTTTTATGGATCACTTAATTAATTCCATGAACAATAATCGCCCTTATTCCCTTCCATTATTTCACTTTCTGCTAATTACAAACCCCATCACCTCCCATATTCTTTTTTCACTCACTGTTCTAAGATTAATTACAGTCAAGAGAATTTCTTTGTTAAAGTGGATGAAAGTGGCAATGTCTTGTGTGGATTGCAATGAGGTTTTATTGGTTTGATTTGCAGTTCATTGTTGTTGTCGTTGAGCAGTGACCATGCTTCTCCCCTTTCATTATATCATATTTTCTCTCAATACAAACCCCTCACATATCCCATAACCCTGTTTCACCCCCCTGCTTGTTGATTAACAATAAAACAATTTGTATGGATTGGATTGCATGAGTCTGATACATTCTGAGCCAAATCTATTTCATATTTTTAAGAGTTGTCATGCATGGTTATTTAAAATACTATTTGCTAATTGATTACACATGCAAGATGAGTTTTTTAGTTCGAGGAAGCCATGGATGAGGAAACAAAGGTAGAGGTAACTAGAACCAAGGCCCAAGAAGGCCCAAGTTCTCTATACATTTTGACATTGATTCAAAAGAGCTTGGACAAATGTTTCATGCCGTATTCTTTAATTGTATTGGGCAGGGAATAGTTCGACCTAGGCCTAAACAACTCCTTTCCAAGCCCCGCAAGCACCCAGGATCCTTGTACCTCCTCATGTATCATTACAACCCGAGGTCCCTGAAAAGGATGGATGGCAGTAGATTGTCCACCTAGCAGTCTCCCAACATCGTGGCTGGCCCAACTTGTCTTTGCCTCCTCCTCTGCCGGTTAACCCCATTGTCCAAACTTCCCCCAATTACTTGCCAGTGCAATCCTCTTATGCTAGCAAGAGATTGAAGACTGAAGCCCACCATGCACTTGAGAAAGGAAAAGCTACTGCTGTCCTTTCCTCACCCTCCAATGACTCTGACAAATCCGTGTCTTCCCGGATGCATTTGAGGGACGATTGTTCCCACATGATCAACGAGATTAAGCCCAAAGGCTCTACACAGCCTAAGGCAAATTCGAAAAAATCAAGAGGTGACAATAACAACCAAGGAAGGGTTGCATCACAGTCTGGGAAATATGGATTTTGAGCTTTATGTTATCTAGGGTTTTATGACAGTTGATTTCATGGATCTTTGGACAACATGTTTATTTTGGACATATGAGTATTATTTTTGAAATGATTTTAAATTTCATGAGTTTAAATTTCCAAAAGTGAATATGTTGATGGGAGGCACAAGGAGGCACGTTTTGCTTAACTAATGGTTATTTTATGATTATTATGGTTGTTATGAATTAAAGAGAGTCACAAGGGGTCCCACCTACTAGTTATTATTTATTTATGACCCTTATTATAATTATTACTTTTCCCCCTAACTAAAGTTAGTTGAGTCTTTAAATTAACTTAACTATTGAATTGGTTCAACTTTTTCAACCAATTTTAATTTGTTAAAAGCAAAAGAAAAGGGAGGAACAAGAGGAGGATAGAAGCAAAAACATGCTAAGGTTTTCTCTTTGAGTTTGTGTTAAGATAGTTCCGTTTTCATTAATTCATATATTCATCACAACCTAATTCTCTTTTGTGATAGAAGGGTCTTATTGTAGACAACAATATTCAGGGCTGAATCAAATCATTCAGACACTTGTTTTTCAAAGGTGTTGATCTATCTTTGATAGTCTATGTAGACTTGTTTGTTTGTGAATTAAATTTCATGACTGATAAAGGCTATTGTACAGAGTCGAGTGGGCATCAATATGTGGCAAGCTGATCCAAATTTTAGAGTTCAATTTTGGTTTTCTGTCAGAGGTCCTTTTGTATGTTCCATCGGGGATGTCTAAGTTTGACTTTGGTCCAATATTTTGTAAAGAAAATGACTCTTTGGTGAATTGGAATGAAATAAAGGATTGCTTTATGTCTCAACTATCTTGATTATCATCTTGGTGTCTTTACTTATGTTCTTACATTTATTTCAGCAACTGTTATATTTATAAAATTACATAAAAAGTGAATTTCCAACAAGCTTTTTGTTGATAAAAGACTAGCCTAAGCACTCGTAATTAATACTTGTGAGTTAAAATGCTATTTTTGTTGGCTATAAATATAGGGTGATATTCCCGTCTACTTTTCTTTAGCCAAGTAAAGTCTGAAAATGTTTGAGTAAGATCAATTCATATCTTTTCCTCAACACCCACATGAGTATATATTTGGAAAAACTCCTTAATACAAATAATAACACATTTTCCTTGTCCACCTCCTCACTCACCTCTTTGAAGGAGCCTATCAAATATGCCCCATCCTTTACTTTCCAAATAATGCCAAGATAAATTAGGTTAGAAATCAATATATTAACAAGGGTTAACGTTTAATGTATATCCAATGTTCTGATGCAATCGAGACGCCAATATACCTACAACGATACATATGCAACCTTGTCTCACTAGGGGTTTTCTCAATTAGCTGGTGCAAAATTCCTCATTTTAACTTAAACATGGGGTGTACATTTTTTTGTTTTATTCTTTATTAAATTGTTGGCAATGTCCTTCCAATAAAAGTACTCATGCACCTTGAGTGATATGCCATTTGCAAAGAAAAACTTCCCAATTGATTTATCAATGTTTTACATCACATGGGAAATAAAATGGACGTTAGGGAATAATACCGTTAGGGAATAATACTAGAATTGCATGGGTGACTTTAATACAAAAAATGTCTAGTTCCATTTTAGTTTAGGTAGGACAAGTGATTTATCTTATTTTTCCAAGTTCGTAGAAATGTGTTATTAGTGTTGCCTTTATGATTTGTCATAGTTTTATTTGATTCTCTTTCCAACTATATATAAATGCCACCTCACTCTTACCATTGACCCACGTTTTTTAAGGTTTCACTAAGGGAAATACCAAACCTTGTTTCACCATTGTGTCTATAATGAAACTTTGACCTTTTGGCTTTCTAGAAGTCCTTTAATGGAGTTAATTTTGATAATATGGGGTGATTAATATTTTCTTCGTAATGCAAATGTTGAAAATAGACATGAAAAATGGAAGAAAGAAAAAGCTACAAGAAAATATATCAAAATGAAAGCCTTGTTCTGAAGAGTTCTCTTTATGTTAGTGGTGGTGCAGGAGCATATTTGTAAATTCTAATGCATAAAGAAAGAAATTTTACTAAATCAATGAAAGCCTTGTTCTGAAGAGTTCTCTTTATTTTATTGGGAGCATATTTGTAAATTCTAATGCATAAAGAAAGAAATTTTACTAAATCAATGAAAGCCTTGTTCTGAAGAGTTCTCTTTATTTTATTGGTGGTGCAGGAGCATCTTTGTAAAGTATAATGCATAAAGAAAGGAATCTTACTAAATCAATGAAGTGTGATAGAAGATAACATGTAGACATAATGGATTAGAAGTGAAATGCATAATTTGGGTGAATGTGAGAAAAACACAACAATTTGAAGCACATTTGATGATGTTAGTGTGAGCATAACAAGAAGTAAACATAGTGAAGTTTGCATGATAGGCATACATGACAATGAGTGAGCTAAGGGAAGTTAAAGAGTAACAATAAAAGATGAAGTGATGGATGAAATACATTTAAAACAATTATGAAGCACAAGGAAGATGAAGAGTTAGAAGTGGTATATGCCGAGGTAGGTAAAGTGTTCTTAGAAGCTATACCATTAAGTAGCATAATAAATTGAATCTTAACTATTAACATTGGATTGGCTACTGCTTGAAGAATTTATGCTATGTAGAATTTCATTTTAGAGTTAGAGTAGAGTTCTAAGGTGCAATTTCTTAATCATGTACACATATTTGGATTTCTAAGTAATGATAATGATTATAGCATTTCCCTTTAATGGTCCAATCTGGATCTTATGATGTCTAAGTGATTGCATAATCATTGAAGTCTTGTAACAATAGTCTATACTAACTTGTGTGTTGTGTACTATTGCACACAATGTACCCATTTTGAGTTCTGGAAGATTTGTGTCCATTGAACCCTCAACTACACCATTTTGTATGAGAGTGGGTTTGAGAGGTTTTGGGAGAAGACTAATAGAGAAGAAGGGTAAATGAAGGAAACAAACAGGTTGTGAGTGAAGATTATAGAAACAATGATGATGAGAAGAGGAAGAACAATCATAAATATAGAATTACAGGTATTGAGAAGAACACTAGAGAGATTAGAGAATGTACAACAAGATAGAGAAACCAAAGTGAGTAGTTCCAAACTAGAAAAGGAACAAGAAACAAAGTTGAAGATGGAGATGTTTATTGTGCGTGTTTAGGTGCATGGGTGGACCAAACAATGCTTGCTCGATTGATGAGTTGAGGTAGAGAGAAATTAAAATAGTGAGTAAATAAACACCTACACTATCATCCCCATCCCTTAAGCATGTATACTAACTAAACATGAATTCAAATAAACAAATCAACTCTTTGGGGTAAAGAAAATAATTTCCTTATTCACTAATGGAAGGGAAGTAAAACATAAATTATATCACCCACAGGGAGTCTTGTAGAAGTGATCTCCAATCTCTCTTCATGGAGGAGTTGTTTTTTTATCCAATGGTTTATCACTTATCTAATAGCAATTCAAAAGCATCTCCTCTTATGCAATGGACAAATAAGAGGGAGAAATGGGAAAGATTATCACTTATGGAAGCTTGAAAGAAAGATTGGGGGAATATATTACTTAATCTTTGGTAAAAAAAAAACAACATAACCTTGCATCAAATGAAATTATGAAAATGGGTGGCAGAGGCCTTCATTTATAGATTTTCATGGAGGTGAAATAGAGAAAATAAAGTTTGGAGTCAAATCTCAACCCATGCATAACCCATGTGCTTGCATTCAACACATATATGGTCTTGTGCTCTGTAATTCCATAAGTAAATTAAAATTTCATGGGTTTCCTTCAACAAACCAATCTCTTAAATAAACCCTAACATTAAATGATCTATGGGTTTCTATGAATCATGTTGCAACATGGGCCACAAGATTATTAGAGGAAGCCATGTGAGGTTTCTGATGGTCAAATTGAGGGTTGAATTTGGATTTTCATATGTAATTGTATTTCTATCCATGGTTTTTATTTTATTAGGTGTGACCAATTTTGATTTGTAGTGTATTAGACAAAAGTCCCCTAGGTGTTGCAAGGAGACGAAAGTGTTGTGATAATTGATGCCCCTTGATATGTGAGGTTAGGAGAGAATCATATAGTTCAAATAAATTATTTGTTTCTATAAAAAGGGATGATATAAAGTGTGCCAAAATGAGGATACCCTTACAAGAGAGAGAGGGGAGACCACTTGCGATACAATCCCAGTGAAGTGAAGCATATAGACAATATTAGTGCAAACTGGGACCATATATTATGCAGCCAGATCAACATACATCTAAAAAAGAAAGTTTCTTCCATATGAAATGCACTATGAAACAATGTCACCCATGTATACAATATTAGTACAAATTGGGACCATGTCTTATGGAGTTAGGTCATGTTGCACCTAAAAATAAATGTTGCTTCTATCTAAAATTTGCGATGGAGCAATGTTTCCCATGCATGCAATCTTAATATAATCTAGGACCATGGCTTGTGAAGACATTGAAATATACATATAAAGATGATTTTTCCTACCATCTAAAAGGTGTGATGGAATAGTGTCACCCATGGGGGCATAGGATTGCAACAAAAAATATCCACTATAAGAGGGCCCAAAATATTTCAAGCGTTGAATGAGGTAAGCTAAAACTATAGGTTTAAAACAAATGTTGAAAAATAACCATACATATCCTTGGTACTCAATTGGATGGGGAATTATGAAACCGTCAAGTATGATTCCCCATGATGCAATAATGGGTTGTCGTCAAACATGGGAGAAACCCTTTGGCTAGTGAGAAATAATGGTGGTTGCTACCAGATGTGAGAAAACACATTGAAAATTCGGATAATGGGTACCAAGGTATGGGTATGAATTGACACGATGTAAGTGGATGTTTTGAAGTTGAACATTATAAGGAACCATGTAGTAAGGGACCAATGAGGAAAATTGATTTCTACAGGTGAGGTGAATTTCCAATGATGAAAATGATAACCAACGTACTAGGCCTCTAAATAAACCCCTAAATAAAAAATTGTTTTTCATGATAGGGGTAGATATATTGTAGAAATGACAATGATGTGTCATCAAAATAACATGAATTACAAAGCACTAATACATGTTACATACTAGGACTTGACATAATGGTACAAATTGGAAATGACTAAGAGACTTAGGGCTTCCCTTGAATTAAGCGTAAAAAGTCATTGACATGGGCAATGACCATGAACTAAACATATTGACTTGAACAAAGTCAAAGTGGGAGCATGAGAAAAATTATGGTTGAAGGTGTAATGTACCTAGGGAGGTTAATTAATGCAATATTAGATACCTAAGGTGGACAATTAATGCAATGTGGCCATAATAATGTAATAATGTCCACTAGGTAGTTGGGGAGTAATAAATGGAATAGTGAGGGGTAGTTAGCATATACCCCTAGGAATATTCATGAGAGAGTATTTATACATGAGTATCATTGAATTGAGATATGTTGGATGCTGTATTGTAACAAGATTGGCTCATGGAGTGATTCCTTCTATAAGTACTTGATGGTGTTACCCTACCTTAAGGTTTTCCTCTATATTCTTGGTGTTTATTCTTGTGTGGATCCAATTTTTTATTCTAAAGTTAAGGGTTTTTATCTCTTATCTACTAAGTTTTACTACAAGTGGTATAAAAGCTCTTTTTTGGCCAAAGAGGAAGAATTATTTTCTTTTATTTTTGTAATTTTTTGTCATAGGTTTTCTCTCTTGGCCTATTCACCAGATCATAACCAGGACAATTCCATTATACTTAGGATGTCTATGGAATTTATGAATTGGAGTCATATTATAAATTCAAATAAATATTTTAAAAGTTATACTTGTTTCAAGTTGGTGCCTCAAAACCCCCGTGGGGAAATTATTGTGACATGATTGTCTCTCTATTAATTCACTAGATTGTAGCAAGACATGTGCCATTAGAAGTAGAGTGGCCACATCATTTCACAATTGGGATCATCATATAAATTTGAAGAAGTATTGTTGAATTTATACTTGTTTCAATTTGGGGACTCAAAATCCTATGGGAAATTCTTGTAGTGCAATTATTTATCTATTTATAAATCATCTTACAACAACACTAGCACCAATTGAAGCAACATGTTTATAGCATTTAAGAAATGGTCTCATAATAGTGATTTTGAGCAGTATCGTAGAAGTTACAACTCTTTTAACTTGGGGCTCCAAACCATCCTAGGGAATTCCAATGACACATTTTTCTCTCTATCAATGTACTAGATCACAACAAGACCAATACTATTAGAATTAGAGCGGTTCTGGAATTTTAGAAATGAGGCCATAATATAGATTTTGAGAAATATTGAGGGACTTATGGTCATCTCAATTTTGTCGCCCCAAAAACATAGCTGGATGAAGGAGCTCCATTGAATAGTAAACTATTTCTTTAACACCCTAGTTTTAATTGTATGGTTTTTTTCCAAGCAAGGTGTAATTTAAATGAAAATTAGATGGTTGAAGAATACATAGAATCTACTAAGTCAAAATATCCATAGCTTTGGAAAAGTGAGTTATACATTAATCTAAGATATGAAGCAACCACATGGGGCAATTCATTTACTCTAAGGGGATATTCAAACTTCTATATGAATAATATGAAAAAATATATTTAGATAAGCGGTCTCATGTAACTAAGAAGGATACAAAGATCACTAGGGTTTATTTTCATTTGACAACTTGATACTATATGTTCATGGATGACTTCAACAAGAGAATGTGTTTGTTTTTATGAACCTTAGCAACAATCATAATTTCATCAATGTAAACTTGGATAAAATATTGTAGGTCCCCACAAAATATTATCAAAGCACATAGGTTGAGGGTGAGAATGCTCAAATTTTTAAATATTTGAATATTACAATGGATAAATATGTTTTACACTCTGATTTTCATGCTATAGGTATGGATGATGTGGATATTATTATTGGATATTCTTGGATGGACTTGGTATGGTTAATTTTATTGTGCAAAACAAGTCTATGAATATTTTGTACAAAACAAATAAAATTGACGAGACCATATTTTGGCATACATTTTCTTCCCTTATCGACCTTTTTTCCCTTTCTTTCACTTTACTTTTCTTTAGATCCTATAATTTCCCTATTACTTTTTCATATCCACATAATGAGATACAAATTATGAGTAACAAAGGTAAATTTGGGAATTTTGTAAGGGTTTTCTCTTGATTATGAATGAACTTAAAATATTATGGCATGAAGTTGCCTATATTTTTGATAATGTTTGGAACTAATGCTGTGTTAATTTGATCTTCATGAAGGTTTTTATCTTGGATATTAGTATGGAAATCCAAATATGAAACATCTGAGAAGGGATCACATAGTCACCATCCACACATCATTCGCAGGAGTTCCTGCACTACTATACATATTGGCTATGCGGGCCGATAATGCACAATTGAAGATACTCTATTTTTCATTCAACACAACAATTTGTTGGTGATTACAGATTCTATGATTTTGTGCCATCAATTCATAGTTGAAATGATTTTAAATATGTTATGTTTTGTATTAAAATAAACAGTTAGAAGGGTTAATGTAGATGTTGCAATTTTGTATCCAAAACAAAACATATATGCAACTATCTTTTTGATGATTAAACCAACTCATGAATGCAATTCTCAATATATAAATCTATTGCTATAGATTCATGGAGTATTTCTCCTTTATATATATATATATATATATATATATAAAGGAGAAATACTCATAACAAGTGCAAAATGAAGTAGTGAAAGAGTGCTTATTACATAAACTTTTGAATTTACTGAATCAAAATCATTTTTGTTCATTTCACTTATTTGTTTGAGTAGACAAAGATAATGTTGTAGATATTATCCATCGAGATGTTCTAGGCTATTATTGGAATGATGCCGATACACACAAGGGGCTAAGACTCAAAATGAATCTTAAAGCCAAATTTGTAGTAAGGTGATTATGAAATATTTGGGATTTTTTTTCCCTCTCTCTCTCTCTCTCTCTCTTCTGAAATTATAAGACCTTAAACAATCTCAACTCAGATGAAAAATTCTCTCAACTATCAGAGGCATATGTCTATGAGTGTTTCAGACAATCAATATTTAAAAGGAGAATGAAGTGATGAATTGGAATAAAAACAAGATAAACATATAGGGGAATGCTGAGAATGAATCCTGTAGCTTATGGAAATAGAACAACATGATGACCAATCAAGAATTCAATAGATCTAACAAGTGTATACAAACCAATAAAACATGCTTCAAACAGTTAACATCTTCATCCATTCAAATACATGGAGGTATCCTCTGCATATCATTTAAATGCACAAATAAATGACAAGAAATGGTCATACATTAAGAGGAAATCACTTCTATATCATAACCAGACATCATACAATAACACTGAACATGAAGAATGGCCTATTGTCTGAGATTTTATAAATCATACATGATACAAGAAAGTCAAAAAATGGTAGGAGATGCTTTACAAGAATACATATACAATAGAAGGAGGAATTATAAATTGAAACTTAAACGCATGGGATGAATTTTCGGTTGCTTGCTGCATTTATAAAATGACTATGCTCAAGATATTTCCGTGGTCGAACAAATATGGTTACAAGAAACTCTTTAACTCCCCAAAGTGACGACCTTGACAATGGGCACCTTATTCCTCTTTTATTTCTCTCACTCATGCCAAAAACTACTTCTTAAAACCACTTCCAACTTCTTGAAACCATTTCCAACTTCTTGATTTTTAAATGGTTTTTCTCTAGTAAAAATTGTAACAATAAATTTTACTTGGATGTATTTCTGTTATAGAGAAATATCATGGAGCAACTAGATATTTGCAAGTTGAAATATCTACTTGATCCTTGTCTCTGAAGAGTATCTACAATCATTTTCTTTTTTGGATGGAAGCTCGAAATCATAACTGCAGAGAACGCGCGAATTAGAAACCGTTGGATCAATCTCAACGATCAATATCGACAGTTGATCTCTTAAATGTGAGACTATTTCATCGGACTGCTAATATCCATCGGAGCAATCAAGGTCCACAAAGGTGTAAAACATAACACTCATCGGATCATTCTCAGGGAGCTATCTCAACCATTGATCTGTGACTTTTTAGGACCCATGAATTATTTGTAGATCGATCAATATCGACCATTAATTTGAAAGCAGGAGTGCAATTTGATATGGATCATCGATCAATTCCACTTGCAAGAGGTGTGAGGGAAGATTTGGGCCATTGATCAATCCCTCTTAAAAATGTTCGAGAGAAAATTTGGACCGTCAATCAGTTATGTCTATTGGCATCTTCGGGGCCTGGGTTGCAAACATGAATCTGACAAAGGGATTCCAAGTATGAATCTTGATCGTTGATCTAGAGTTGCGAGGGGCATCCTTATGAAACACGAGGGTTGTCGATCTGAGTTGACCAAGAACAAAAAATCAGCTAAGGCATAAACATTTTCTCGTTGATGTTACCCTGGACACGTGGGACTTTCTGACTGGTCCTCACTAGTGTTGATGTGGTGGGAAGATAATACATGTGTCACGTAGATTCAAGATATTTACCTATGCATCCAGTGGGTTCCACTTGTCCACATGGAAGTCACTGATTGGATCTGACAATGCTCTATTGGCAGGCTGACACAACACTTGGTCGGGAGGCATTAATACCTAGGAGAATATTTGAACCATTGATCAGTCCCACTTGAAAAAGGTATGAGAGTAGATATGTACTATCCATCGTAGGTGCCTCTTTAGAGTGCTGCGTGATTAGTTTCGAATGCGACTCCAAAAAGGGAATTGCAAAATAAATTTTGACCCTTCATCAGAGATATGAGGACAAATGACAACCGTTGATCTCGCATGGTCGAAATAAAAAATTGACTAAGGTAAGAATAATCATGCTGATCTCATATTTGACACTTGTCGCCTTCCCATTGGTCCATGCTGGTGTTGATATGACAGAGGGGTGGGACACGTTTCAACCATTTTTTATATGCTTTGGGGAAACTTTGGTGGGTTTCACATGTCCACGTGGTGGCTCCGGATTGGTTTTGACAGTGCCCCATTGGCATGTAATGATATCATCTCCTTTTCATTTCACTGATGACGACATTGTTGTCGAAACTGTAAAAATTTTCATCATAGGTTTCATGCATCTCATGATCGACGATCTACATCTTGATCCTCGTCGTTGATATTTCGCTAACATTAGGAGAGACTGTTGGCCCTTGACCAAGTTTTGAGGAACACTTGGTCATATTTGACCGTTTTTGGGACTTCGACAACTTGTCGAAGATGGAGCACCAGACGAAGAAGAGATCATGGGATATCGACCCACTTTCGGGCCCCTTTTTGGGTTTTGGGACAATGTAATGGGAAAGGGATGTCGGCCCGTGGGTTCACCCACCCTTAGGCCCACTTTTGTATGTATAAATAGATGTCTAGGCAAAGTAAGTAAAGAGATAGTAGCCTATCTATGTGATGTAAGCTAAGTGCTAGTAGTGCTCTATGCATGACTGTGGAAGGGTTACAGAGCTAAGTGCAAGTTGTTATAGAGATTATAGAAGGCTTTGTGCTACAACGCAAGGAAGAAGGATCTAGCGAGCTACACCGATATTCTGTCTTGTGCGCAGAAGGGTTTTTGATGACTATGTGCTGTAACCGATTGAAGACATCAATAAAGAAGAAGAGTTGGTGGACGTAGCCCCAGGGTGGGGGTGAACCACGTACATGTTGTGTTTCTCTACTTTGTGTGATGCATTGATGTATTTCTATGTGATGAATGTTAGATAGATCTGATGTTGCTTTGTGCCTAATCATGTGAATGAATGTTATATCTGGCCTATATGGATTTGATTAATGCTTGAATCTGCTAAATCTAATATGTTCCTGTTATGTTAAGTGTTATTAGATGATGGATCTGGTTGCATACTGCGATACTCTGTAATTAGGGTATGTCTGTGCTGTTACTAATAATCAAATATTGATGAAGGTTAATTGCTAAGTGCTCTGTTAAGCGTTAGAATCAAATATCTCTGTCCCAGCTAAGGTTGTAGACATCTTAGTCCTGCAACCACCCCTGCCTCTACCTTGGGTGAGACTTCATCTTCTTCGCAGGTGTTTTCGAAAGGGCTGGTAGTTAGGGTTTTTTTGGTGTGTTGTTGTAGCGTTGAACCCTACGTCTGCCCCTGTGCCAAAAAATGGTTCCATTGCCGGGACCTGAAACTGTGATTACTGGGAATTGAGAAAGAAGAAGCTTGGTGCAAATATTCATCCTGAAACTTGGAAGCTCTGTGCGTGGACCAGTTCCCTAGTGCATAGTAATCCACTTGATCTGATAAGCTCTATGCTAAAGAAGGAAGGATAGATCTGAAGAAAAGAAGTCAGATCTGAACACTTTGTGCTCTAAGAAAGGTTAAAGTGGAAGTTTCTAAAGAAAATAGGCTAGATCTATAGAAAGAGGTAAGATCTATAAGCTCTGTGCTCTGATAGAGGATCCTAGAAATAATTTTTTGCAGGCTAGCTACCATGATTCTAGTGCACAGTACAGAAGAGGCTAGGGATCATTCACAAGAAAGAGAGGATTAACCCTATGTTACAGTTGCAGAAAACCAATCCATCTAGCTAAGGAATGCTTAGGTGGAAGACCTAGTTGTCTCTATTGCAAAGCTTTGGACCATGAAGTGTTGGAATGCCCTAGAATTATTGCTAAGATTGAAAGAATGAATCTGAATGAAGAAAAACCTAAGACGGCTCTAGAAATAGCCAAATATTAGAAAGAATAAGAGAAAGTATTGGTATAGATGAAAGAAACCCTGAAAGAACATAAAGATGTCTGATTACCAGAGATCTTCAAAGAAAAGGAACAAGTTGAAGCAAGACTAAGGGACTTTGACATTGACTGTATTATTGATGAAGAAACACAAGTGAACATCATGCCATAAAGAACTTGGGAAGTTATAGGGAATCCCACCATGATTCCTTCACTGGGAGGAATAGGACTATTCAGAGGAAAACTGATAATGTTATGTGGAAAACTCACTCAGATACCTATGAAAATCAATGGAACTTCGATTGAAGAATATTTTGAGATTATTGAGTTTATTGAGGACAACGCCCCGTTTACTATGTTACTTGGAAAACCTTGGATAAGAGAGATCAAGCCAGAAAGGAAGAAGAATAATTTTTTTTAGAACAACAGAGACAAGAGTTAACATATTTCATGACCAGAGGGATTGCGTAGTTGATTAAAGAATATGAGAACAAATCAAAGCCACTTATCATTAGAGGCCTAGATTTCGAAGATGAAAGAATGTCATAAGGCTCACAGAAGCCCGAAGCACATGTCCCAGAAAAAGAAGAATTATTACCCCTAGGTCTTAGGAGAGAATCTCAGCAGTGCGAAGTACCTATGTTCAAGGAAAATAAGAATCAAAATGGAAAGAGAATCCATGAGACGAATCTCACTAGAAAAAAGGCTAGGAAACTAAGTAAAAGGAGAGCTAAGATCGACATACTACAGAATATTTCAGAGGGAACCTCGCAGAATGAAAAACTTGCAGAAATTGAACTTCACCGAGATATCCGACCAGTGACATAGGCCACTTCGCCGAGGCGAAGAAATATAGCCATTGGAAGCTGAAATAACCATTTGCTTGTCGCTCTGAACGGGTCGAAAAACATTGATGGTTCACCACTAGACCATCAGAACACACCATAAACGGATAGAACATGAGTTAATGATGCCTCATACCCATTGCAAGCAGACCGTTGTTAACTTTCTTACTTAGTCCATCGCACCACGCACCGATAATACCTTTTTTTAACAAAGAAATTGAGCCCACAACCTGAGATTATTTTTCACTGTGATCATCGCCTTGTTCCCGTACCATCCACTACAATTTCTGAATCCAGTTCACACCTGATCTAATTGACCCCGAGCTTGTATGTCGGACGAGCTCAACGTAGTAGAGAAAGCAGCCAAAGAAGTTCTGGTTGACTTAATGACTAAGAGAGTCAGATTAGAAAGAAGGATGTTTGCAGGTGTGCAAGCATCATCAACAGGAGGAGTCCAAGCTTCTCCCTCAACTACTCACGGAGCAGGACCTTCCTGAACCATGACATAGACAAGAACAAAGCACATAGATGACATTGCAAACGCTAAGCTTATTCCATGCATTCTTCCGACTTACATACCACCTCTGAGCGGTGGGATTAACAACGAAAGTGTACCCAGAGACTTAGAGTATACTTTGGTCACCGCGTACCTTCCGAAAGGGGTGCGCATAGTTCGAGCGGATCAAGACAAGCTCACAACATTGAAATTTAGTGACTTCAACCTCGGCGACAAGAAAGTCTACGGTATGATTTCCCCACACAATTATCTAATGAATACGAAGGGAAAGAACTCGAAGATCGTCCCGCAGTCTTGGACCCAGAACCTCGCGCAGTCTACATTGCTGAATTTTATGAAGATCCCGCACTTTGGTAGACATCAGGAGGTGAATGCATGCGTAAAGTTTCTTCTATCTTGATATCATAGAGGATACCTATGGATAAACCAACGCATCACTGTGGATCCGACCTTGATCAATTAGATCACAGGGCTTAGCATGCAAGGCCCTGACCCACAAGAGTTCTACCCTGGCAAGATCTCCGACTGAGCATTAATGCAGAGAATTAAGGAAACCTATGGTGATGTCGATAAGGGAACGCGAGGCTACATGGTAGCCTCTATCCAGAGTGGTGCAGTGCGCCTTTCCTGTCAGCTAATCGTGGGCAAGTTAGTTTGTAAGAATAGACCAACTCAATTGACCAGATTCGTGGTCGACCTCACAGGGAAGTGCACATAGGGATTATAGATGAACTGGGTGCAGTACCTTGTCAACCAACTAGAGATTGATTTCAGAGAAGTGCAAGACCAAGGGTATGACTTCCACTTTAGTTAGATTCTTATATTGATTTCTTTCATTGCCTGGGAGCTACCAGAAGGCACCGCTTTACCAAATATAGAACCCTTCAAACCACTGGCTGTGAAGTTCTGTACGCTGTGGTTTTCCAACGACATGAGAAAACAGTGGCAGTGCAATGCCGTCTTCCATGCCTACTACAACTAGTTGAAGATAACAATCCTTTCTACACTGCGCATCACCCCGAAAACACTTTACATTTTTATACCCTTGATGAAGTTCAGCGTGGACCGCCACTTCACCTACATTACAGCGCGTGCTGATGAGCACAAACAAAAACTCCATTCATATTACAAATTGATAGAAGATCACTTGGAGGAGATTACCAAGGAATGGTCAGCATACCTCCTTGTTACAACAGACCCCTTAGAGGTGTCTGATGTGGATAGCCCTGAAACTATGCTGGACACTGCTGGACCAAGTAAAACGAAGAAAAATGATGAAGTGCATGATGTCCATAACACATCGGTGGAGACATCTTCGACCTCACCTGTGCAGGGAGATGATGGTGGAGAACTAGGTGGAACGGAAGTCGAGAAAAACAAAGGCGAAGTTACTTTTCCTAGAGACAAAGAGGATCCAACCAAGAAAAGGAAGGTCACTCCACCAAAGCCTTCGTCTCGAAAGAAAGCCAAAGCCATCAGGGCTACGTTTAAGACTACCCTCACCTTAGACGACTTCGACTTCTTAGTCGCTACATTGAATGATGCTTCATTGGAGATTACAGAAAAGCAAGAAGCGAAGCAGGAGGAGGTATTCAGCCAAATGAAGGGATAACTTTGAGAAGTGCAGCAGGCACTACAACATAGCCACATAGTTTCTATTGCACCCTCGACAAGTGGAACAAAAGAACCAAAAGATGATCCAACCCAACTGCACTAGATTTCCAATAAAGTTGAAGCTCGCCTTCGACGAGCTCTGGAAGAGACAATACAAGCTACCCAAGATTTGGCACAGGAACAAAAATATATGCTAGAAAAATGCAGTAATGAAGAACATGAAAAACTATCTCTTCAAGCAAAGTGGGAGGAAGATAAAGCAGCGCTACAACAAGACAGGGAACAGTTGCTCGCAGAGCAACTCGAAGTACAAGAATGGGTTCATAGAGCACTTTTCTCTGTGACAATCCTCGAAGTCCAGATAGAAGAACAAGTTCCACAATAGGTGGAACAACTGGAAGGAGTGACCCAACAACTTCAACATCACATCGCAGACCTGGAACTTCGCACTATGCCTGAGACACCTCAAGAAATAATATATCTAAGAGAGGCCACTGCTTGAAGCACAGTTGATCGACTAAAATCCCTTGCCTTGGAATACAAGAAGTTGAGCTCCATAAGCGCCCATACGTATGAAAACCTCACAGAAAATACATAATTACAGGTGTTAGAGTCACAACTCCAACACGCACAACAATAGGCAGACACGTTGCAAGCATAGCTAAAGGCCTTGTCACCAATTGAAAGAATGAAGAGGTTTCCAGAGAAACGCATGACCCAACAACAAGTACGTACACTCCAAAGTAAAGTAATGGAAGTATCTCAATGACTTCAACTAGTGCAAGAAAAGGCATGCCAACTATTCACCGAACTTGAAAGCCAAGGAGTAGAGCTTGAACAGGTTGTGAGTACAACATAACAACGCCTCGAAGGACCAGTCAATGATGCACTTATTCAGGAGCTCAATGAGAAAGAAGCAGTAACACTACAGCAGATCAAAGTAGCTCGAGCCAAGATTGAGGCGTTCAAAGCGGAATTTCTTAGACCAGAGTGACTCGGGATTAGTCACAGGTGAGGGTTGGGGGCCTGTTGGTCCTTGACCAAGTTTTGAGGAACACTTGGTCATATTTGACCATTTTTGGGACTTTGACAACTTGTCGAAGATGGAGCTCCAGACGAAGAAGAGATGATGGGATCTCGACCCACTTTCGGGCCCCTTTTTGGGTTTTGGGACAATGTAATGGGAAAGGGATGTCGGCCCGTGGGTTCACCCATTCTTAGAACCACTTTTGTATGTATAAATAAATGTCTAGGTGAAGTAAGTAAAGAGACAATAGCCTATCTATGTGATGTAAGCTAAGTGCTAGTAGCTCTCTGTGCATGACTATGGAAGGGTTACAGAGGTAAGTGCAAGTTGTTATAGAGATTATAGAAGACTTTGTGCTACAACTCAAGGAAGAAGGATCTAGCGAGCTGCATAGATCTTCTGTCCTGTGCGTAGAAGAGTTTTTTATGACTGTGTGCTGTAACCGATTGAAGAGTAGATCTGGACCATCAATCGATTATGTCTATCGAAGTCTTTGGGGTTTGGGTTTCAAACATGAATTTTACGAAGGGATTTCAAGTATGAATATTAACCTTTGATTTGGAGTTGTGAGGGGTATCCTGACAATGCATGAGGGTCGTCGATATGAGTAGACTAAGAACAAAAAATCAGCTAAGGAATAAAATTTTTCACTCTTACGTCACCTTGGACACATGTTTCTTTCTAACTGGTCTGCACTAGCGCTGATGTTGTGGGAAGCTAGAACACATGTCACCCATATTCGAGACATTTACTTGTGCATCCAATGGGTTCCACCTGTCCACGTGGAAGCCACTGATTGGATCCTACAGTGCTCTTCTAGCAGGCTGACACAACACTTGGCCTAGAGGATTTGATACCTGGGAGTAGATTTGGACCACTGATCGGTCCTACTTGAAAAAGGTCTGAGAGAAGATATGTACCATCAATCGCAGGTGCCTCTTCTAAGTGTTGTAGGATTAGTTTCAAATGAGATGCCAAAAAGGGAACTGCAAAATAAACTTTGACCATCCATAAAATATGTGAGGACAACTGACAATCGTTGATCTGGCATGGTCGAAAGAAAAAATTGACTAAGGGAAGAATTGTCATGCTGATATCATCTTTGACGCATGGAACCTTCTCACTCATCCGTGATGGTGCTGATGTGGCAAAGGGGTGTGACACATTTCACCCATTTTTGATTTTTTTTGGGGTGAATTTGGTGGGTTTCACATGTACACGTGGAAACTACAGATTGGTTCTAACAATGCCCCATTGGTATACCATGCTATCATCTCCTTTGCATTTTTTCGCCGACGACGTCGTCATCGACACTGTGAAAATTTATGTCCGAGGTTTAACTTTACATCTCGTCAACGACGATCTACATAGGTCACCTTAACAACCCTACCATACCTAAACTTGACAAGTTGCATAGGGTCTTTGAGCACTTGTTTAATTTGACGAGGTAGTTTTAATGCACATGTTTAGGCAACTCTTGTATTAAATGTGATTTTACTTGCCATGATACATTTGACTTGATACCCTTGGAGGACACAATCATTTTTCTTTGTAGGACCTTGCTTGGTGGACGATTTGGAGGAATAAGCCGAGCTTGGGCCTTCATTGGGGTATGAAGCCCACATCTTGGATGCCATGACCCACAATTTGGGGCCAACTAGATGATGGATGTTTCCTTTGGAGGAAAGAGAGGACATCTTGGATGCCATGCACCACAATTTGGGGCCAACTAGATGATGGATGTTTCCTTTGGAGGCAAGAGAGGACATCTTGGATAATGATACCTAGCCCTTTCCACCCCAATGAATTTCCTTTGGAGGCCTTACGCCACACTTCTAGGGTTTGACGTCATGATTTGGGGCTATGGCTTGTGGTGGTGATGATGATTTGATGGACACTTGGCACCTTGTGATGAGGAGGATCCCTTGCACTATGGAGAAGACCCTAGTGCATGAAGGGAAGACCTTAGGAGGCCCAACGAATTCCTCCTTATGCTCAATGACTTGCCAACTATGAGAAGGCATCACCCTAAAAGGGCTTGATGTCACCTTTAGGGTTTTGTTTTTATGCAAAATTCAAATTAAAATTGTAAAGGGGAAAACATAAGGGGGTCAGCCCCCTTATTTTGTGTTTTACCCTAACTTAATGTGGACAGACTAATTTTAGAAGCCTTTTATAAATAAAGGCTTGAATCATTTCATTTTATCATAGTTCTCTCATTAGGTAAGACATACTTGGCTGGGAGTTTCGCCCTCTTTGAGAATTTTTGACTATATCTCTCTTTTGCAACATTTTGGATGCTTTTCTTGGTATATTTTGGAGCTAAGGTGGTGTGCACATCTTGGAGGCTTATTCTCATGCATGTTGATGGAAATTTCTTAGTAAGCTAGGGTTTTTGTTCTTGCTATCTTCTCGAATTGGTAAGAATATTTCTACACTTGTTGGTGCTTTCTTCTTGTTTCATTGGTATTATTGTCTAGAACGCTTGGAGGAGATAAGGGCATACACCGTCCACCAAGCTTCATTATATTTTCTAGTTGATAAGTAATGTTTTGCAAGGTTGCTAGGAGGAGTAAAAGGGATTACACCCTCCTATATTTACCTTTGTTGGTTTTGCATGCTCTAGGGAGTAAAAGGGATTACACCTCTAGAGATATTGTGGAAATAACTCTTATAACCAAGACTGCATTTACCCAATAGATCTAAATAACTAATCTGAAAATTTCATTGGAGAAATAAAATACTTGCATTGGTATGCATGAATTTTTGAGATATTTCAATTGTTTGAAGTGGAATCAATTTTACATGCTTTATACCTTCTTGAGCCACTAGGGAATATATCTTGGGAAAGTATATGTTGTTTCTGTTATAAATTTATGCTACAACCATTAGTGTTGCAACAAAACACACTTGACCTTTTACTTTAACTCACTTTTCAATCCTGGAAATTTGCTTGGAAGCCACTATTATTATTCTACTGCTTATTGGATAAATTTTTGACAATTTACTTGCTGAGTTTTAGGGTTGAAATTTTCTTTTGTAGAAAATATTTGCAACAACCACTTGGCTGTCACTATAATTACCTAAAAACACTATCTAAAAACCCTCTTCTACCATCAAATTTTATTCTTAAAATTGAAACATTATCTGCTTGTTTAGTGCTTCATTGTCCAATAATTGTTTCATACTTTGGATGCTTATTTACGTAATTAACAAAAATTTTCCTTGCTGCTATATATTCTTGTTTACTTATACAATATAGGACAACAAGCTTGACTTTCTTTTCCACTTTATTCTCAGGATTGTATCTGGATTTGTTTTCTTGTCTCGGGTAGGTTTAAAACTTTGGTGCAGGTACTTAAGGCTTTGGAAAACATCCTCCTTCTACAAGACTCATTTCCAAGCTCTCATCCTTCTCCATCATTGACCTAAGGGGTTCCTCTCATCATCTCTCCACCCTCCATCTCAATTACCCTAGGGTCACCGAGATTCCCCCCTTGAGGTGATGCCATCATCGCTAAAGTGAGAGGAGTAGCTATCTAAGGTGACATTAGGTAGGTGTTCTCATAGTTGTCTCACCATTGTAGTTTGGGTCGAGATTTTTCCAACCTACAATCTGTGTGATAAAATTTTGGTGTCGTTTCCTGGGATGATTTTGAATCCTCTTCCATAAACTAATGACACTTTAAAAATATTTGATCCCAAATCCTTTACCC
The DNA here is from genome assembly GCA_009831015.1 of Picea engelmannii. Taxonomy (NCBI): domain Eukaryota; kingdom Viridiplantae; phylum Streptophyta; class Pinopsida; order Pinales; family Pinaceae; genus Picea; species Picea engelmannii. The sequence goes on along the minus strand of ML780881.1, from coordinate 191,685 downwards.
CTAGATTTCCCGACGACAACACTTGAGGGAAGTTCCCTCAAGTTTTTATTTTTGATGAGATAAAATGCATCTGGTGATTGCACCACTCTGGAACCCGTCATGAAAAATACTAGGTGGATAGACTACCCTATCCCCCAACCTCAACCTAAACTTCCTAAAAATGTATCCATACCTCATGATCTTTTTCCATCTCCTGCTTCCCTAGGTCATTCAATCTCATCCTTACCTTGTTCGCCAAACCCTATCCAAAAACAATGGAATGAGGATGCATACAAGCCCTTATATATAACAAAATCCTCATATCACCTCATAATATTCCAAAGGGATTCAAAGAATGGCTTGCCACCTTTTCAGGAGAAGACTTGGCTATGACTGAAAATAATTTGGGTTTTTTTCCCACCGCTTTTGAAACTTATGATCAACATGAAGACGCACTTATGAAACTCTTCTCTTATTATTTCAATGGGAAGGCCAAAGAATGGTATGAAAACATTTTACCAGGGGAAATTACCAAGAGTGCACTAGGGGAAATCATACATTCCTTCAATGATCGATTCAACAATATTGCAAAGAGTTTTCCCTATAATTATGAGCCCACCCAGAATGTTGTCCTAAAAATATACCTGGGAGAATATTTGAACCGTTGATCGGTCCCATGTGGAAAAGGTATGAGAGTAGATATGTACTGTCCATCACAGGTGCCTCTTCAGAGTGCTGCATGACTAGTCTCGAATGAGACTCCAAAAAGGGAATTGCAAAATAAATTTCGACCCTCCATCAGAGATCTGAGGACAAATGACAACCGTTGATATTCCATGGTCGAAATAAAAAATTGACTAAGGTAAGAATAATTATGCTGATCTCATATTTGACACTTGTCGCCTTCTCATTGGTCCACATTGGTGCTAATATGACAGAGGGGTGGGACACATTTCACCCATTTTTGATATGCTTTGGGGAAACTTTGGTGGGTTTCACATGTCCATGTGGTGGCTCTGGATTGGTTTTGATAGTTCCCCATTGGCATGTCATGCTATCATCTCCTCTGCATTTCATCGACGATGACATCGTTGTCGAAACTGTGAAAATTTTCATCATGGGTTTCACTTTGCATATCGCGACTGACGATTTACATCTTGATATTCGTCGTTGATATTTCACTGACATTAAGAGAACTGATGATCTATGCTCGACCAAAATCCACAATCGGCTAAGGAATTGACAAGGTCATGCTAACATCACCCTGGGCATGTGTCATATTTTCAATCGTCCACGATGGCGCTATAGTGGCAGGGAAATGGGACACGTGTCACCCAATTGCGATATATTTACCTGTGCTTCTAGTGGGTTCCACATGTCCACGTGGAATTATTTGATTGGATATGACAGTGCCTCACTAGCATGATGACGCGACCCCTATCCGATAGGATTTAATACTCGAGAGAAGATCTAGACTGTCGATCTTCTTGGGGGCACGACCGATGGTGCTTATCAAATCTGGGCCATTCGTTGGAGGTGCACCCATCGAGGTGTTCAAGATTTAGGTTGAAAGGGAACTCCAATGACCATTGATTTAAAGGTCCAGCACACAACATGATTTGAGTCGTCGATGTCTCGGGGCCCAAAAAAATTCCCAAAATGCTGTGATTTTAGGCTGCGGTCTTAGTGTAGAATTCTTGGCTAATATAATTAGGCCCTTTTTCGCGCATGACAAACCCATTTTGGATCAAGGCAAGTCCATTTTGGACCATGACTAGCACCCGGGGGATTAATTTATGCCTTATGCACACAAGGGAATGAATTTCCTTGCTATTTCTCCATTTTAACTTAGGATAATTTGACTCCCGACTGTTTCAGGGGATTTGGAAGCTTTCCTTCTACCTCTATCTCATCTGATCTTGGACTAGCCACTTCATCAAACCTTCATATCTTATATAGAAACAAAAATGGTACTAACATTTGGCTCCAGTGGGGACAACATGCCCCTCTGGTTTGATGAGAACTATAGACCAAGTTCCTTCTTGTGTTGGGTTATGGAGTCTGCCTCAAAAATTGTATCTCCTTCATACTTGAAATCTGATATGACGTGTGACAAAAAAATGCTCAAAAACTTAAGTTGTTAGAAACATACCTACTTGCCGAAGTAATGAATGGTGAATGAAGTAAAATTAAAACAAACTCTGCAAACTGAAAGAAAATGCTTGGATACAAGATTATTTATGTTCATAACCCTCCTACTCTGACAAGTCCAACAAATTTTATCAAGTGAAACGACATTTCCAGTTGTACCAGACAACTTTATTACTGCTGGGTTAGGCTCCTTGTATGTGCTTTCACAGAATTAAGATCAACAAAAGAGGAAGATGTAACATCATATGATTATGAAGTTCATACTTATGATCTAAAAATACTAGCTTCATATACATTAAGTCATTTGAGGCATTGGACAATGTGGACTCCAACCAAAATGCAACTAGATCATGAAAAATATGGGGGATGATAGGTTTCTCAACAAAAAATGAGGCTTCTTCTTCCTCATGGATTTGACTGAATTTCTCCCAGACACTCTTCCATTTATCTGCTTGTGATTCTGATGAATGAAAAGGAGGAAGTAAATCAACTGGTTCCTATTCACAATGATCAATCTTTGTACCTTCAAGAACAAATGAAAATAATTCATCAATCTGAAACCCTTCATCAAAACCCTCATAACTCACATAGAGAGGTGCACTAATAACATTTTTTGATAAATCCACTTTAGAGACGTGTTCTTCAATAACAAGCTCTGATTCTGTGTCATGGTGGTCAAATATGGACATATTTCTGCTTGAAATTTTTGTGAATGATCCTGCATAACTCTTCACATCTTCTTCAATTTTGTATTCATAAAAAATAAGATCTATGTTGTAGAATCCAATATCAACACATTTATCATGAACCAAACCTCGAGTACTGAATAGATCATAAAAAACAAGGGGCAATACCTCATCGATGATGTTACCTTGAAACAAATTTATAGAACTTTTAGCAACACAATCTTGATTTTGATCAATAGTTGTGAAAGAAAACACGGTCTGTTGTTGCAAATCCTCATGAATATATCTACCATTGACATTCATTTCAAGATCAATTCCAAAAAATTGTTTCTTCTGTTCACTGTTGTAAAATCAATCTTCTCTGTATTCTATAACTAACTCAAGTTCTTCATTACAACAATGTTCAAAATGAAACTCATAATATGGAAATTCAACGATCTTCTTTGGATCTTCTTGAAAATGTAAATTTTCATCAACACATACCAGATTTCTTGAAACAACATCAGGTATTTTCAACTCATGATCATATTCAAAAGGAGAAATTTCTCTTTGAGTAGTGTACTGATATATATATTTCAAGGCAGGAAGAAGCATTGTATTCTATGGTATTTTTTTTTTCTCTTCTGAAACGTTTTTGCAATCACTCCCCAATGATACCTATTCATTTGAATCTACCATTCCATATTCTTCATTTTCACTATTATAGTAAGCTCCCCTTTCAAAATCTTGCTCAGAATCATCATCTGTGATCTCCCCTTTCTCTTCATTATCATAGGAAGAGTCTTCTATATCCTTTGAAACTGATTTAAAACCTTCATTGCATCAAATTCCAAGAGGAAGATCAATGGGATACCTCCTTTTGTAATGAGAATGAAACATCATAAGAAAATAGTTAATGAAGCTATAGAAGCAATATGAAAGGATATTTACCATTGGAGAGCGTCTCTCTCTAAAGAGAGCATGAACATTTTCATGAGGACATCTTCCTAAGAGATAATCAACTGATGCATACAATAGTGTAACTCTACTAAATGATGAGTCGTATTATCATTATCAACTTATTTTAATCTAGGAAGATAGTCTTCCCATAATATTATACCAGACACAAAATTAGGAAAGCTAGGTATATTTGAAAAATCAAGTGGATCAAACCTTGCAAATATTATATCAACACTTGATCTTGCCATTAAAACACAATGGAGTCTCTAGTGGGATCACAATGGATGGGGGAGTAATAATATTTTCAAGAAAGTTTGAGGGAATATCCTACTGCTTTCTTGCATGATTCTAAAGAAGGATTCATGAAGGCTATCAAAGGTTTTGGTGTATATTTTAAAGAAGAAAATGAATCTTTAGGTATATCATCCATATTTATGGATTCAACACTTTGATGCACAACATAAGGAAATATTTATGGATAAGGTTTACCTGAGAAAAAGGAGGTCTGATGCTCTTTGATGTTCCTTCAGGTCACAAGATTTTCTGGATGAGAATATACTAGAATCTAATCAGGGTTAGGGTGGACTTTGGTGTGTCTTCTAGAAGAGGCCAGATTGTCCTTTTTTGGAGTCACCATGTGAAAGATTAACAACCAAGTTCCCGAGGCCTGTTCACTGTCAAGTCTGAGAGCTTAAAATGTTGTAGCCCTAAGGAAGATTTATTCAACTTACATCTTCGACAATGATGCAATTTTATATGTTGTCGCTCGATATTTTCCAGGATGTTATTGGAATTATGCCGAGGCACCCCAACCACTAAGGCTCAAAATGAATCTTAAATACACATTCGTAGTAAGGTGATTATGAAATATTTGGGAAGTTTTTTCCTTCTCTCTCTCTCTCTCTCTCTCTCTCTCTTTCTCTTCTGAAATTATATGACCTTAAACAATATCAACTCAGATGAAAAATTCTCTCAACTATCAAAGGTATGTCTACGAGTGTTTCAGACAATAAATATTTAAAAGGAGCATGATGTGATGAATTGGAAGAAAAACAAGATATACATATAGGGAATTTCTGAGAATGAATCTTATAGCTTATGGAAATAGAATAGCATGCTGAGCAATCAAGAATTCAACAACTCTAATAGATGTATACATACCAATAAAACATGTTTTAAATAGTTAACATATTCATACATTAAAATACATGGAGGCACCCTCTGCATATAATTTAAATGCACAAATAAATGACAAGAAATGGTCATACATTAAGAGTAAATCACTTCTATATCATAACCAGACATCATACAGTAACACTTAACATGAAGAATGGTCTGCTGTCTGTTATGAAATCACTTCTATATCATAACCATACATCATACAGTAACACTTAACATGACTTTGACGAAGGTATTTCAAGTATGAATATTAACCTTTGATTTGGAGTTGTGAGGGGTAGCCTGACAACGGATGAGGGTCTTCGATATGAGTAGACTAAGAACAAAAAATCAGCTAAGGAATAAAAATTTTCACGGTTACGTCACCCTGGACACGTGTTTCTTTCCGACTGGTCTGCACTAGCGCTGATGTTGTGGGAAGCTAGGACACATGTCACCCAGATTCAATACATTTACTTGTGCATCTGGTGGGTTCCACCTATTCATGTGGTAGTCACTGATTGGATCTTACAGTGCTCTTCTAGCAGGTTGACACAACACCTGGCCTAGAGGATTTGATACCTGGGAGTAGATTTTGACCACTGATCGGTCCTACTTGAAAAAGGTCTGAGAGAAGATATGTACCATCAATCACATGTGCCTCTTAGAAGTGTTTCAGGATTAGTTTCAAATGAGACACCAAAAAGGGAACTGTAAAATAAATTTCGACCATCCATCAGAGATATGAGGAAAAATGACAACCATTGATCTGGCATGGTCGAAAGAAAAAATTGACTAAGGGAAGAATTGTCATGCTGATCTCATCTTTGACAAATGGAACCTTCTCACTCGTTTATGATGGCGTTGATGTGGAAAAGGGTTGTGACACATGTCACCCATTTTTGATTTGTTTTGCTGTGAATTTGGTGGGTTTCACATGTACACATGGAAACTACATATTGGTTCTAATAATGCCCCATTGGTATACCATGCTATCATCTCCTTTGCATTTTTCTGCCGCCGACGTCATCGCCGATACTGTGAAAATTTGCGTCTGGAGTTTCACTTTAAATCTTGTCGACGACGGTCTACATAGGTCACTTTAACAACCCTACCATACCTAAACTTGACAAGTTTCATAGGGTCTTTGAGCACTTGTTTAATTTGACGAGGTAGTTTTGATGCACATGTTTAGGTGACTCTTGTATTAAATGTTATTTTACTTGCCATGATACATTTGACTTGAGACCCTTCGAGGACACACTCATTTTTCTTTGTAGGACCTTGCTTGGTGGATGATTTGGAGGAACAAGCCAAGCTTGGGCCTTTATTGGGGAAGGAAGCCCACATCTTGGATGCCATGACCCACAATTTGGGGCCAACTAGATGATGGATGTTTCCTTTGTAGGCAAGAGAGAACATCTTGGATGCCATGACCCACAATTTGGGGCCAACTAGATGATGGATGTTTTCTTTGGAGGCAAGACATGGCATCTTGGATAGTGACACCTAGCCCTTTCCACCCCAATGAATTACCTTTGGAGGCCTTACGCCACACTTCTAGGGTTTGATGTCATGATTTGGGGCTATGGCTTGTGGTGGTGATGATGATTTGATGGACACTTGGCACCTTGTGATGAGGATGATCCCCTGTACCATGGATAAGACCCTAGTGCATGAAGGGAAGGACTTAGGAGGCCCAATGAATTACTCCTTATGCTCAACGACTTTCCAACTATGTGAAGGCATCACCCTAGAAGGGTTTGATGTCACCTTTAGGGTTTTGTTTTTGTGAAAAATTCAAATTAAAATTGTACAGGGGAAAAAATAAGGGGGTCAACCCCTTATTTTGTGTTTTACCCTAACTTAATGTGGACAAACTAATTTTAGAAGCCTTGTATAAATAAAATCTTGAATCATTTCATTTTATCATAGTTCTCTCATTAGGTAAGACATACTTGGCTGGCATTTTCGCCCTCTTTGGGAATTTTTGGCTATATCTCTCTTGTGCAACATTTTGGATGCTTGTCTTGGTATATTTTGGAGCTAAGGTGGTGTGCACCTCTTGGAGCCTTATTCTCATGCATGTTGATGGAAATTGCTTGGTAAGATAGGGTTTTTGTTCTTTCTATCTTTTGGAATTGGTAAGAATATTTCTGCACTTGTTGGTACTTTCTTCTTGTGTCATTGGTATTCCTGTCTAGAACTCTTGGAGGAGTATAAGGGAATACACCCTCCACCAAGATTCATCATATTTTCTAGTTGATAAGTAATTTTTTGCAAGGTTTCTAGGAGGAGTAACATGGATTACACCCTCCTATATTTACCTTTGTTGGTTTTGCATGCTCTAGGGAGTAAAAGGGATTACACCCCTAGAGATATTGTGTATATAACTCTTATAACCAATACTACATTTACCCAATATATCTAAATAACTAATCTGAAAATTGCATTGGAGAAATAAAATACTTGCATTGGTATGCATGAATTTTTGAGATATTTCAATTATTTGAATTGGAATCAATTTTACATGCTTTATACCTTCTTGAGCCACTAGGGAATATATCTTGGGTAAGTATATGTTGTTTCTATTATAAATTTATGCTACAACCATTAGGGATGCAAAAAAACACACTTGACCTTTTACTTTAACTCACTTTTCAATCCTGGAAATTTGCTTGGAAGCCACTATTATTATTCTACTGCTTATTGGATAAATTTTTGATGGTTTACTTGCTGAGTTTTAGGGTTGAAATTTTCTGCTGTATTAAATATTTGCTACAGCCACTTGGCTGTCACTATAATTACCTGAAAACACTATCTAAATACCATCTTCTACCATCAAATTTTATTCTTAAATATTGAAACATTATCTGCTTGTTAGTGCTTCATTGTCCAATAATTCTTTCGTACTTTGGATGCTTATTTACGTAATTAACAAAATTTTTCCTTGTTGATATATATTCTTGTTTACTTCTGCAATATAGGACAACAAGCTTGACTTTATTTTCCACTTTATTCTCAGGATTGTATCTGGATTATTTTTCTTGTCTCGGGTAGGTTTAAAACTTTGGTGTAGGTACTTAAGGCTTTGGAAAACATCCTACTTATAAAAGACTCATTTCCAATCTCTCATCCTTCTCCATCATTGACCTAAGGGGTTCCTCTCATCATATCTCCACCCTCCATCTCAATTCCCCTAGGGTCACCGAGATTCTCCCCTTGAGGTGATGACATCATCGCTAAAGTGAGAGGAGTAGCTATCTAAGGTGACATTGGGTAGGTGTTCCCATAGTTGTCTCACCTTTGTAGTTTGGGTCGATATTTTTCCAACCTACAATCTGTGTGATAACATTTTGGTGTCGTTTCCTGGGAGGATTTTGAATCCTCTTCCATAACCTAATGACACTTTAGAAATATTTGATCCCAAATCCTTTACCCCTAGCTTGCTTGATGACAACACTTGAGGGAAGTTCCCTCAAATTTTTATTTTTGATGAGCTAAAATGAATCTGGTGACTGCACCACTCTGGAACCTGTCATGAAAAATACCAGGTGGATGGACTACCCTATCCCCCAACCTCAACCTAAAATTACTAAAAACGTATCTATACCTCATGATCCTTTTCCATCTCCTGCTTCCCCAGGTCATTCAATCTCATCCTTACCTTGTTCTCCAAACCCTCTCTAAAAAAAATGGACCGAGGATGCATACAAGCCCTTAGATATAAAAAATATCCTCATATCACCTCATAATATCCCAAAGGGATTGAAAGAATGGCTTGTCACCTTTTCAAGAGAAGACTTGGCTATGACTGAAAATAGTTTGGATTCTTTTCCCACCGCTTTTGAAACTTATGATCAACATGAAGACGTACTTATGAAACTCTTCTATTATTCTTTCAATGGGAAGGCCAAAGAATGGTATGACAACATTTCACCAGGGGAAATTACCAAGAGTGCACTGGGGGAAATCATGCATTCTTTCAATGATCAAGTCAACAATATTGCAAAGAGTTTTCCCTAGAATTATGAGCCCACCCAGAATGTTTTCCTAAAAATATACATGTCAACCAAAAATGATCCTTGTGACCATATGGTGGGAAAGGATCTCCTTTCTACCTTGATGGAAGCCCAATAAAGGGCATGTGAAATGGATGAAAGGATTATTTCCTCTTACCATCAAGATGAAGAGTCCCTTGAAGAGGTCATACAAATAAATCAAATTTCTAGATTTGTCACTTCACCTCCTGACCTTCTGCATGTTAACCAATCTTACTTGTGCAAGGAGAAAAAAGAAACTGCCAACAAAGTTGTCAGTCAAATAATAGGTTTTGTGAAAAGGGTGGAAGATCCAAAATCTAAAAGAATGTCCCCTCTCACTGAAGAAAATCTAGAGAGTGAGAAAACCCTGGTAGCACAAAGGGCATACGAGGGTTTGTTGATGTACGTTCATAAGGTTCTAACTCCAATTTGTAAGGAAAATTAATCTATAAACTTGAAAAATGGGCCAGAAGACACCATCACAAAAGATGAAACCCCCAAAAATATTATCATGGAGATGTCTAAAATATGTACTGGCTCATCCCATAAAGTTCTCGATGAAGGAATCAATAGATATTGGATATTGGGGTTTGGATTTTGATGGTGCACACTCAAGTTCAGGATCATGCATTAGAGTCATCCTGATATTGCCTGATAAAGAGGATACCCTTTTCTCATACAAACTTGAGTTCAACTGCACCATCAACATAGCTGAATATGAATCCCTCATTTTGGGTTTGAACCTTGCTATCGACATGAATATCAAATCCTTACACATAAGGGGAATATGAATTGATTGTTTCACAAATCAACATGAGTTTTTCCACCAAGAAACGAAGATTGAAACAATACACAGATGTCGTTTGGGATGCCATGAAAAGGTTTAATTATTTTTCAATTAAGGCTATCCTTAGAGAAGAGAACCATATGGAAGAAAACCTTGTAGTATCCGCTTCTTCTTGGCAACATTTCAAAGAAATCGGTCTCTACAAAGTAGAATTAAATTTCAGAACCACGATACTTGACAACCTAGAACACTGGCATGTTTTTGAAAATCAAGACCAAATCTTACGTTTTCTTCAAAACGAGGGAAAATTATCAAAAAACTAGATAAACCTCTTGGCAAAGGAAGCGAAAATTGAGATTATATATCTACTTGATGGACCCTTTCCCAAGGGAATCATCCCCTTGTAAAGGTTGTTTGATTGAGATGACATGTGTAAAGGGAAACCGTCAAGAAAAGTCAATAATGAGGTTTTGGAGTTTAATATTTGTTAGGACAGGGGCAGACCCAAGGTTCAACTCTAACAACGCACCAACAAGCCCTAACTACTGGCCCTTTTGGCAGCACCTGCAAATAAGATGCAGTCTCACCCGAAGTTAGCACCTAGATATCATTTACTAACTTAAACCTACTTCACACAATATATCTCAGATCTAACTAAACAACACTATACCAACATATCAAATGACAGAGATAATCAACAACAATCACACATAACGCCAAGATATACGCAGTTCACCCTCTCTCTAGGGATACATCCACAGAACTGCGGTTTATAATATATTAGATGGAAGCATACAGTTATATCTATGCTATTAGCTTGCATATATCTCTTTCTTTCTCTTCTTCTCTCCCCTCCTTGCACACCCAACTGCAGGGTTGATCTTCGCACCTAGCTGGAGATCTTACAACACAGACTTCTCTCACCACACAATACTTCTCTCTCAACAATAACAACAATCACTCATCATAACATAATCAAACCCATCTTATGTCCTCTTGACCTTTATTTATACATTACAATGACTCTAAGACAACCTTAGGCTAAAGCTTAGGTGTTAGAACCCTAAATACCAAAACCCTAGGTGTCTAAAACCCTAGGTCAACTTGACCCACGTTTTCAGGGCTTCACTAGCCTGTCCTTCCTTCTTTCCCGTGAGGTGATCCAAAGCATCTATTGGTGGATTTTTCCACTTGTTGAGTTCTCCACGATCCATCTTCCTTGCTGATCTATATTCCCTTATCTCCCCTTCTAATGGCTTGCTTTCTCTTACTTCACTCCTTCTTTTCTGCTCTTTTGGCCACTTCGACCCAATCTCTGTCAAATTATCTTCCATGCAGTTCACACTTAAAGATTCTTCCTTAAACTTCACTTTATTTCATGACCAATGGCCAACAGGCCCCCAACACTCACATGTGACTCGTCCCAAGGCACTTCAGGTCTGAACCTTCTATTTTTTTTCGTCTTCAGACTGCGTGGGGCAACCTGTGCTTTCTGCTCCATCCCTCCCTTCTTTGTGCAGACTATATTTTCTATGTCTAGTACCTAGTTTCAACTGCACCTGTTACCTAAACCCTTTTTCTCATGCTTTTACTGAGAGCTGCGAGGAAGCTGGTTGTCATACTACAATTTCAACCGGATCCCATTCACTAAACCTTCCTTACACTCTCCAGTCAGTGTCTTCATCTGCACAACTCCTCCTTCTGTAACATATGCAACCTCAAATGGCCCAATACAATGTGTTATGAACTTCCCTGGATGCTTAATGAACTTGATGTCATATACCGATACCAGATCTCCTTGGTTAAAGAATTTCTTCTTGATATGTCTGTCATGGTAGGTATTTTCTCGTTCCTTCTATACTTGCTGATGGAATCCTACAATAAATCTGTCTTCTTCTCGTTCTACCAACTGTGCAAGCCTCTCTTGAACAACACCAATGACATCCATATCTGTGAATGCTGCAATTATGAGACTACAAACCAAATATTCCATAGGGACAACTGCTTCTAGACCATAAACCAACTTAAAGGGAGTCTGCATTGTCAACTTCTTGCAAGTAGTTCTATAGGCCCATAGCACTGCTGGTACTCTCAAATCCTAGTTGTCCCTGTTCACATTGCAAATCTTCGTCAATGCTGTCTCCAAGATCTTGTTGAAATCTTCAATCATCCGATTCAATTGTGGATGGTAGGGAGTACTCTTCTGATGGTGGAATTCAAATTCCTGAGTCAATGCTTCAATAGTCTTGTTAATAAAGTGTGTACCTTGATCGCTCATCAGGGTCTTTAGGAATCCAAACCTGGTTATGATATCATCAAATATAAATTGTGTGGTTGTAGTTGCACTAAAGTCCTTCACTACTCTTGCTTATGCCCATCTGGTCAAATATTCTGTCGCAGTGATGATGTATCTAGCTCTTGTGCGCTTTCTTGATGGGTTGATAGGTCCCACAAAATCAATGGCCCATTTCTCAAATTCTTGTAAGGTCAGTTGTTGTGATAAAGTCATCTCATCTCTTTTGGAAGGTTTCCCAACTCTTTGGCATACATCACAAGATTTATAATATTTCTTAGCATCTTTATGTAAGGTAGGACACCAGAGGCCAACTCTAATAACCTTCTGCACTGTTTCTTTCCTTGCGTAGTGTGCTCCTGCGATGCCTTCAAGTGCTTCTGCCGGAATCAGTGGCCTCTCTACCTCCATAACACATCTCCTCAGGATCTCATTAGGTCCCATCTTGTATAGCTGTCCAACTATAAGTGAAAAATCTGCAGCGCAAACTACCAGTTGTTTCTTCTAGATGATTGTATATTCGTGAGGTACCATTCCTATTGATAGGAACTGGACTATATCGGAGAAGTGATCATCAACCCTTCTGATGGCCAACAACTGTGCATCTGGCAGTGTATCCTCCAAACTAGTAGGTTCCTCTCCATGCTCCAACCTAGACAAGTGGTTAGGTCCCTTGTTCATTCTTCCTGGCTTGACCACAATCTCAAAATCATATTCCTGGAAAATAACCATCTTCATATCCTTCCCCCCAACACTGGCTTGTTAACTAGGTATTTCAATGCAGAGTGATCAATTAACATCTTAAAATGTCCTCCCAACAAGTAATGTCGAAACGTTTGCAATGCGTGCACCATGGCTAATCCTTCTCTCTCAGTGGTAGTGTAGTTTATCTCTGCGGTAGATAGATTCTTGCTAGAAAAGGATAACAAATGGTCAATATATCCCACTCCTGGTTGTGCTAACACTTCTCCTAGTGCAATAGATGAAGCATCGACATGCACGTGAAATTCCTTTCTCCAATCTGGGAAAACTAGAATAGGCGCAATAACCATTTTCTGTTTCAGTGTGTCGAAGCTCTGGTAACATTCTGTTGTCCATTGAAAATGACAATCTTTCTTTAATAACTTCTCCACAGGTGATGTAATCTGTGCATAGCCCTTAATGAACTTCCTGTAGTATCCAGTATGTTCCAGCACAATGCGCAGTTGTTTGACTAAGGTAGGGGGAGTAGATGAACAATAATGACAATCTTGGACAAATCTACCATCAATCCCTGCTTACACACAATATGCCCTAGCAACACTCCAAAGGGTGAAAAGAAGATGCACTTCTTTAGGTTCAGGGAAATCTGACATTGCTTGCACTTATCCAACATTAGACTTAAACATTCAATATGGTTTTGTAATAAGATAAAACCAATCCAATCATCAAAATATGCTTCCAAAACTTTATGTAAAAACTCCTTGAATTCTTTGAACACCACCCTAGAAAATATGGATGGTGCATTCTTCAATCCAAAAGGAATAACTGTGTACTGGTAGGATCCCAATTCTGTTGCAAATGTGGTCTTGTGGCGATCTTCCTTGGCAATCCTGATCTGGTGATAGCCTGAAAATCCATCTGTGAAGGAGTAAACTTCCTGACATCCTACATTATATAACACTTTGTCTGTAAATAGTGTAGGGAATGGGTCATGCAAATAGGAATAATTCATCCTCCTGAGATCTACACAGATCCTAATCTCTCTTGTCTTCTTATCTTGTCCCACCATAGGGCTAATCCATTCTGACTCTTCCACAGGGTCTATGATTCCTACTTCCAACATCCGGTCTAGTTCAATCTTCACTTTCTGCTTATATTTGGGATTCAATATGTAGGGTCTCTGCTTAACTGGCCCGCCATTTGGCTTCAAGGGGATATTAATCTCTCCCATGGGGCCTTTTATGCCCTTCATATAAGTGAACTTGGTTGGGAACAAGTCCTGATATTCATGCAGTAGTTCTGTGATCTTATCAATGGTGGCATCATCCCAGTAATCTCCAACATTAGCAAGCTTAGGTGCTTGATCTGTTCCAATATTAACTTTCTTGATTTTGATCGGTTGTCCTATGAAAGGGAGTTCGACTCTTGGTCCTTCTAGATCTCTCTGTCCTTCTATTTATGCGATGTTTACATTCCTAGGGTCATAATCTTCATCAACATTGATATTGTAGCATCCTTGCAATTTCTGAAGAGGTTCAATCCATTCATCCTCTTCTTTCTCAAAAGGGAGGTTAGGTGCCTCTTCAAAGACTTTCTGTCTTAAAACCTGTAGAGCTTGATCTACTGAAGGATACTGGATTTCAAATGAAAATGTAGTTACAAATTTTTGAGTCATACCGTACCAATTTGAAGTGGTGAGGTGCAGTTTTGCTTGAAGATACCAATTGATAGGCGTTGTGTCCAGAGTGTTTATTAACTTATGCACCCATTGTTCTTGAAGAATGTTGCTCCAGGCCTCCTCACAACCTTGCACATGGTCCTTTAGACAACTTTGACCTGTGTATCGAACTTCACATCCTTCTACTTGTTCTGAAAAGCGCACTGTCATCAAAGTGCGACATTGCATCCAGTCTGCAATGTTCCTTTTATGTGTCCCCCACCATCTTGCTGGAGTTTCTTTCAAAGCCTCATCCAGTGCCAACAATCTTTGTTGTACTGGTACAATTTATTCAAAATTTGATAAGAATGTTTCTAAATGATTTAAACAATCAAATGTTGGTAGATTGCTTACTTCTGTGCCAATCCAGTGAACTTCTCTAGTCAATCTAGCACACCTCTGTGTAGAGACTTCATACATTTTGTTATACCAATTCTCCAGTGCTTCTTCTGAGTCTGATGAGAATGTGTTGTCACTTCTCCTGCTTAAATTCCCATCTGATGTAGGGTTAATGTAATCCTATTGTATCGTTGTCAATTTATATATATTATCTAGCTCATATGTGTGGTCTTCTTCTCTGATGGGTTTTGTGTATCTTCAACCTTCATCAGGATCCAGAGGTGTAATGACCCTAAGGACATCACCTTCAAATGTCATTCTTCTTTTCTTTAAGTCAACAACAATATAATTGTTGAAATCCAAATCAATTCCTAACAACGCAAGATATGGATAGCTATCATCAACTATCTCAATCACCTCGAAGTCCACAAATGTTCTTACCCTGTCGATGTCCACAGGGACATGCTCTAGTATCCCAAAGGGGATTACTACCTACTGATTAGCCATCCTAAGCCTAATAGGGGAGTAAATTAACTTAGGTTTTCCCATCAGTGCCAAGGTCTGCTTCGTCATAACATTGACTTATGATCCTAAGTCAAGGACCACATAATCTATATCATAGTCTCCAATATTCACATTAAGGTGTAGTTCCTTATTTTTCCTTCTCTTTTTGGATACTTGATGTACTTATTTATTCAAAAAAGGGTCTACCTTTCCTAGTTCATACTATCGTATCAAGTGTTGTAGTTCTTGTATGGCTCTTTCATCCTTAATCAATTCAATGAACATATACAAGAAAATAACAAGCTTGCTTACCTCTTTTCCTTCTCCCGATGATGCAGATTGATCGAATTCCAGAGGCATCCCACATTCTCTCACTTTTGGTTGTGCCTTTGATGAAGAAACCCAATCTCCTCCAAATTCTCTTCTTGCCTCTTCAAATATTTGCTTTTCTTTCCTCGGATCAAACTCAAGTGTCTTCTCTATAGTTCTTCTGACCCTTGATTCGTCTGTAGTCTTTGTTGGAGTCATTCTGTCTTCTCCTATAGCAACGCCTCCTCTAGTGATAACAATAACTCTAGGATCCACTCCAAAAGGTTCTACTAAGATTTATTGTACTTGTGGGTTTCCTCCTCATCTCTCCTGAAGTTTGGCTAACAACACATGACAATCTTCAATAACATGTTCAAATGAGTTGCAGTAGTTGCAAGTGGTACAAGGGTTCTGACAGTCCCTTGCCAAGTGTCCTCGATGTGTGAAATTATAACAATTGATCTGACCTCGACCTCGACCCATACCTCCTCCTCGTCCTCTTCCTATGAATCCATCACGAGGGTTGAAGTTTCCTCTTCATAGGGAGTTAAACTGCGTAGTATTTCCTTTTTGATGTACTTCGCCTTGAATTCTATATGTGTCTCTTGATCTTTCATGCAAGAGGTCATAATGCCTACAATATTTCTCATCATGCCCCACAAATTTATAGAATGTGTAGTAAAGGTTGGTAAGTGTCTCAACATATTTTTGCATGTAATAACATTTACTAGGGTGACGTCGATTTCTACATACCTCGCACCAAGGTAGAGTAACCTGATTCAAAGGGCTCGGGGCTCCTGAAGCCAAGTACTCATGGAATAGAGGAGAGTGATCCTTTTCATGGTCCTCCGATTTACATATGATACACTATAAATATTCTCTTTTATATTTTCCCTTATCCTTTTTCATATCTTCGACCTGTAGTGATAAACTAGTTAGCTGACTCAAAATTTGACTCAAAATTTGACTCATACTTAATATGGACTATCCCATAGGGGATGATTCTAGTTTCATGTTGATATCCAACGCCTCAGCTTGCGAAGCAATCTTTCGTTGCATCTGAGGGACTATGACATGTGGTAAGAGGGAAACAATGGACCATTCTTTATTCTTTTCATCTGGAATTTGAAAACTCAAATGACCTGTCAAGGTCTTAAACCTCTGATCAAACTCCCAAACAGGTTCACCTACTCTCTTCTTGATTTCTTCCAGCTCTGTAATGCACTGCAACTCCGAATTGGGTTTCTTGAATTCGACAATCAATACAGTATTAATGTCATTTAGCAGTTTAGGATGTACAACTCCTTGGACGAACTTCATGTACCAACTCAGTGCACGGTCTCTCAGGGTAGTACTAAACTGAGCTCTCTTAACAACTTTGTCAGTGACATTCTTAATACTCCATATAGCTTCACATAAGAACCAATGCTGATCAGGATCTTCAGGTCCATCTCCCCTAAAGGTGGGTAACCTCATCTCATCTGCCACAGATCTTCCTAGGGTTCATGACTAACTATGCACTGAACCACTTGTACCAGTTCTCTAAGTGCTCTGATAACTTCGGTTACTCTAGTTACTTAATGCTACTAAAACAATAGGAGGAATAATATTACTTAATTAAATCATCTGCATAGTTCCTGAAGTTTCTGACTCTTCTTAGTGAGGTTCTTCAATATTTCATTCTTATTCCCTAGAATAATCTGAATGTTCCTCATTCAATAACTCTTCTTCTTCTCCACTGTAGAACCCTTCTTCCTGTGCTGGTGGTTCATGATTCTACTCAAACAAGTTCACCAAAGGAAATTCTCTAAATGATCTCCCACTGCGTGTGTGTCCAACCTCTGTGTCGCTGTCGCTATCCGAGTTCTTGAACATTAGCTCTTTAATCCAACTGATTACTGTATCTTCAATATGTTCTTCTCATGCAATATCATCTTGATCTGCAACTTCATAAAATTTAAAATTTTTCCTCTAAGTCCCTTAAAGAAATATCTCTCTGCTTGGCTATATGACTCTACTCTATCAATAGAAAACTCAGTAATGTACCCTCTAATGGTACAACGTTATCAACTCTCTTGAACTTCTTTATCAACGCCGACTTCCAAACCACAGGTGGTCTGAGTCTGATTTCAAATTGGGTATCTGCTAATCTGGCTAGCCACTCGTATATCTCCTTATGAATTCCTCCAAATAAAATATCATGTATATCTATAAAGATATACTTTCCCAACCAATCCTCTGTTCTAAGATTATGGTTCTTGTTCTGGGATTTTGCGAAGTCCTTTTCTTGTTCTTCTATCCACTTCTAAATCTCTGTCTTCGATGGAAACCACCTTGACATTCCCTCAATAAGATTCCAGTCCCGACAACATAACCATTTTTTGGCACAGGGGCAGACCCAGGGTTCAACTCTAACAACGCACCAACAATCCCTAACTACTGGCCCTTTCGGCAACACCTGCAAAGTAGATGCAATCTCACCCGATGTAGAAATAGGGGGTTGCAGGACACGTGTGTCTACAACCAGAGGAAATGCAAAGTGGGTCCAAAACAACAACAACACAACACCTAGATATCATTTACTAAATTAAACCTACTTCGCACAATATATCTTAGATCTAACCAAAAAACACTATAACAACATATCAAATGACAGGGATAATAAAAAACAATCACACATAACACCAAGATATACGTGGTTCACCCTCTCTCTAGGGATACGTCCACAGAATTTCACTTTATAATATATTATATGGAAGCATACAATTCTATCTGTTCTCTTAGCTTGCATATCTCTCTTTCTTTCTCTTTTTCTCTCCCCTCCTTGCGCACCCAGCTGCAGGGTTGATCTTCACACCCAGCTGAAGACCTTACAACACAAAATTCTCTCACCACACAATACTTCTCTCTCAACAATAACAAAAATCACTCATCATAACATAATTGAACCCATCTCAGGTCCTCTTGACCTATATTTATACATTACAATGAATCTCGGACAATCTTAGGCCGAAACCTAGGTGTCAGAAACCTAAATACCAATATACCAAAATACTAGGTGTCTAAAACCCTATGTCAACTTGACCCACGTTTTTAGGGCTTCACTAGCCTGTCCTTCCTTCTTTCATATGAGGTGATCCAAAGAATCTATTGGTGGATTTTTATGCTTGCTGAGTTGTCCACGATCCATCTTCCTTGCTGATATGTCTTCCTTGATCTCCCCTTCCAACCAATTTATTTCTCTTACTTCGCTCCTTCTTTTCTTCTCTTTTGGCCACTTTGACCCAATATCAGTCAACTTGTCTTCTGCGAAGTTTGCACTTCATGCTTCTTCCTTAACCTTTGCTTTCTTCCATGACCAAGGGCCAAAAATATTGGAACCAAGGAATCCTTGAAGGTGGTTAAGTTTGGGAAGGGGATGGCTTCCGATGAAAGGGAGAAGTTGATATCTCTCATTAGATAATTTAAAGATGTTTTTTATTGGTCATATGAATATTTGAAATCTTATTGAGAATATAATATATAACACACCATTCCCCTCAAAGAAGGCATAAAACCTTTCAAGAAAAAACTTAGACAACTGAATCTGAAGGTTGAACCACAACTCCAAAAGAAATTTCAAAAGATGGTTGAGGCATGGATAATTGAGCTTATCAGGTACTCATCCTAGATATCCAAACTTGTAATTGTCTAGAAAAAGACCGGTGAAATTAGGATATGCGTCGACTTCATAAATTTAAATAAAGCATCACTTAAGGATAATTATCCCTTACTGAAAATGGAGTATGTTGATGTCCATGCTTGATGTTTTTTCATGATATAACCAGGTAATCATAAGAGAGGATGACCAAATTAATATTGCTTTCACTACTCGTTGGGGAAGTTATAAGTATCTGAGAATGCCTTTCGGATTAACCAACGTAGGGTCCACCTTTCAATATTCCATGGATTATGATTTCAGTGATTTGATCGGAAAACTCATAGAAATCTACCAGGATGACCTGACCTCTATTTCCAAGAAAATAACTCAACATATCCAACACTTGAGGAATATCTTTCAAATATGCATAGAATATGGTATTTCCCTTAATCCTAAGAAGTCAATATTTGGTGTAGATAAAGGGAATTTGTTAGGACATATCATTTCCAAGGATGGGATCTCAGTCAATCCCTCTAGAATCAAATCCATCAAGAAAATCCCTCTCCCTAAAAACCATAAGTCCTTAAAATATTTATTTGGTCAAATCAACTACATAAGAAGGTTCATCCCGAACTTTGCTGAGATCATCAAGCCTCTAAATCACTTGTTAAAAAAGGATGCCCATTTTGAGTGGGACGACGATGGAAATAAGACATTTCAACATATCAAGGAGGAAACAAATATTGCACCTGTCTTAATAAGCCCATACTTTTCTAAATACTTTATCATCTTCTCCTTTACTTCAAAAGACACCATCATAGGAGTCCTTTTGCAAAAATATGACCAGGGAGATGAGAAACTGATTTCTTTCATGAGAAAAACCCTTAGAGACTCAAAACTAAACTACACCATTATAGAAAAACAAGCCTACGCTATTGTCAAATCCATGAAGCATTTTAGAACATACATGGGGTATAACAAGATTAAAGAATCCATTCCTTACTGAGTTGTGAAAGATGTATTATCACAACAAGACTGTCTTGGGTCAAGAAAAAAGTGGTTTTGATAAATACAATAACATGACTTAGAGATTAAGCCATCCAAGATAGTAAAAGGCTAAGGGTTAGCCCAAATGATGATAGAAAGAAAGCATGAAGCTGTTGAAATGGGAGAAAAAAAGCAGATCAATATTGTCACAAGTGAAATTGAGGACGACGATTGGTATTCAAACATCATTTACTATTTGAAGAATCTCACTTTCCCTAATCATTTGGTTGATCATAAATTGAGATCTCCAAGACTCAATGCTATGACGTATTGTTTGACACAATATGGCCTTGGATGGAGAAACCCCGATGGGGTAATTCTCAGATGTGTGAATAAGGAATAAGGAGACAAGCTGCTTGTAGAACTTCATTCAAGTTATTGTGGGGGTCGCTTTGCTACCCAAAATATCTTAAGGGAAGGATATTATTGGCCCACTATCTTCTCTGACACACATCAATATATCATATCCTGTCAGCCTTGTCATTTATTTGCTAGGAAACAACACTTCCCTACCCTCCCTCTTAAACCAGTCATTGTAGAGGCACCTTTCCAACAATGAGTATTATATTTCATTGGTGAGTTCAAAGACAAATATAGTAATGGTTACCAATGGGTTTTGACCGCCATAGCCTATTTCAGTTGATGGGTGGAGGTTGTACCAACAAATAAAGCAATAGAAGAAGTAGTAATGAAATTCTTTGAAGAGAAGATTATTACTAGATTCAGTGTTCCAACCAAGATTACCACTGACAATGCCAAGGCTTTCAACTCAATGGCGCTCAATGAATTTTGTTTCAAATATGGGATTGTTTTATCACACTCATTGAACTATTACATTCAAGCAAATGGATTAGTAGAATCCAATAACAATAACATCATGAATATTGTAAAAAATATTCTTGGAGAAAATAAGAAAAGTTGGGATGGAAATATCAAGTATGCCCTTTAGGCATTGGATTACTTGAGAGGGAGGGGTGAATCAGTAATAGATCAATTTAATCATTTTAACCATATAATCCACGTATTATATCAATGTAGCATTATTATCCAATAACTACAGAGTAAATAAGCAATGAACAAATGAACAATCATACACATACACAGTACACCAATGTTTTACGTGGAAACCCAAAGCAGGAGAAAACCACAAAATGCTTTTTCTTATATGTCTTGAAGAATTAAATTCATTGGAAGCATCATATTCCTTTTTTTTCCAGATGCAATTGGAAGGAGGCTCCAACCCCCTAGTTTCTTAGGCTACAACCTAAAGGAAGCTCCAACTCCCCAATTCTTTGGCTACAACCTGAAGGAGTCTACAACCCCCTATGTTCTTCGGCTACAACCCAAAGGTGGTTACAACCACCTGTCCTTGCCCCGTCCAATTTCCCTGATGTAGAAGTAGAATGATTGAACCACTGTCACACTATCACTGTGAGATATACTGTTCTAAACTTGTACCAATCAACCTGCACCAAACAACCTGTACCAATAACCTGAACCATGCATCAACCATGCATCAACCTGTACCTCAACCTGTACCATAAACAATTTTATCAACCATGCACCAGCTTGTACCATAAACAAGTGCATTAAGCATACACCAACCTGTGTCTCAACCTATACCATGAACAAGTGCATCAACCATGCACCAAACCTATACTTCAACCTGTACCATGAACAAGTGCATCAACCATGCACCAAACATGTACAAATAACATGTCACAACAACTTGTCCAAACAACCTATCACAACAACCTGTCTCATCAATCTTATCAACCAAATCAGATCTACTCACCAAGATCAACCACCAAGAAAACTCTCAAATATGTGCATCAACCAACCATAACACAACAACTCATAATCATCACCAAGATCAATATGTGCTTCTAATAATATACCAATACAAGTATGCTACATCATCCATAAACTATGTGTCAACAATAGTAATAACAAGTTCCTCCAATCATGTACCAAGTATGTACCAATCATGTATCAACTACTCATCAATATGACTCATCAAGATGTACCAACATCATCAACTATACACCTCATGTATGTGCCAACTCATCAACTACTTGTCTCAACCATGTACCCAACATGTACCTTAACCAAAATCCCTCATCAATTTCATCATCAAAATCTGATTTGTAACTCTGTAATAGAGCTGGTGTATACTATCACATACCTGCAAACCTTCCTTAACTTTAACAACAAGAGACTAGAATTTTCATCAAACTTTACTTTAGTCTCACATGACTAGTTTTGGATTAGTCAAAAACCTTGACTTGAAATAATCATAACTATGTACCTGTAATGAATAAAGATCTGAAAATGATACACAATGTTCTTTAGTGTGTTTTATGCCATTCCTCCAAGTGTCACTACTTGGAACCTCTTAGAAAAGGAGTTATAGAAAAAATGACATACCTTGCTAAATTATGGCTTATTCTAGAGAGAGACATTGTAGAGCGTGCGCCACACCGAATATTTGTTCAATATATATGAAAATGTTACAAAACATACTAAAGAACGTAATCTAACCAACACATTTGGTCTTACTGAATTTGGATCTGTTGTGAAGAAGTTATGACGTTTTTACCTGAAACACTTGTTTTAGACTAGTTTAGAACTAGCCACAAACCCTATTTTCCATGGAGTGTAACTCCAAAAATAAAATGACCCACAAGCTAAATTTTTTACCACAGATAATCGAATAGGTTTCCTCAATGGTCTATCAATTTCACGGTCTGAATCATTCTAGAAAACAATTTATTGCAAAAATAGTGAGATGACCTGTAAATAACATACCTTAGAAAACATCATCAAAAGAATTTATCCTCCCTTGAATTCCGACCTTCTTTTCTTCACCTTCCCTCTGAAATTTGGCTTAGATATCCTTTGGTTACCTCACTCACCTATAGATATTCAATATTCTTATGTGTGATATCAAATGAGAGAGTTGTGCCTCTTATTTATACTCTCCAAATATCTTCCTTAGAAGCATCTTCTAGGTCACTTAACCTATTTTCCTCATTTTTAGGGTTAACCACTTTCCATAATTAGAAATTTCTCCATTACTTTATCATTTAAATATTCCTTCTTGACTTTGTCACCTCACTTTATCATTTAAATAATCTTGTTTGATTTTGTCACTTCAATTTATTATTTAAATAATCCTTCTTGACTTTGTCACTTTAGTTTATCATTTAAATAATAATTTCTTCTTTGCAAGCTCTTTGACTTCTTTGACCTTTTGGGGCTTCAAGCCAACATATGAGGGTCCTCCAACTTCATAAGGCCATAACTCTCAAACCATGAGGAGTTATGTGACGTTCCACATACCACCATAAATGGAATGACATGTATTATCCATCTAGAATAGTCTCGCCTTAAAATATATCAAAACACATACCATTATCCATCAAACAAACTTGGGTCCATTACCCAAACCTGGGTTCTCCAACTTCTCATGGCCATAAATTTCTAACTATGAGGAGTTATGTGATGTTACACATACCACCAGAAATGTAATGACTTGTACTATCCATCTAGAATAAGCTTACCTTCAAATATATTAAAACACATACCATTATACATGAAACAACCTTGGGTCCATTGCCCAAACCTTTGTGCTACCAAAATTTGCTACCAGAATTTCTCCAAGGGTTGAAATCAATAAATAAGGGTTGACATAAATATACAATATCACTCTCCAATAGTTGACATCAATGAAAACCAACAATCCATCAACCTAAGCAGACTCTCTGACAATCTCCCCCTTTGACATTGATGGAAACACCAACATTGATGGCAACACTTAGTCATGATAACATTAATGCTTATACTCTTTACAATGTTTCTATCTCTCCCCATTTGACATCAATGGAAAAGGGTATCTCCCTTTGGGGTTGCTCCCCCTGAATGAGCTTTCCTTGGGGCTGCTCCCCCTGTCTATGTGCATTTGATTTTTCTTTGTGTTTATAATCCTATGATTACTCTAGTTCCCTTCATATGAATAATATCTCCCCCTTTGACAAAGGGTATCACTTTGAAGTCATATCGCTCATTCTTCCCTTGTGACAACCACTCCCCTTGGAAACATGCCTCTATGATCTCTCTCCAAGAATTTACCTTTGCATCTGATAAATCTCTCCCCCTTTGTCCTATTGATGGTGCTTCCTTGTGTACATCTAAGACATATAAGATAAGCATTCAAAATAATTCATTTTGGAGTAGAAATTAGTCTTATTCTCTAGAGAAGATACTCAAGGGATTCCCGTGGAAGTGGTTTTGTGAAGATGTATGGAAATTGTTATTTTGTTCCCACATATTCAACTCTGATGTTCTTCTGTACAACCTGTTCCTGTAGAAAGTGATACTTTATTGGAATGTGCTTCGTCTTGGAGTGCATCACCAAGTTTTTTGAGATGTTTATGGCGCTTGTATTACCACAATAGATTATAATGGGCTCATCATACTCAACCTGTATATTTTTCAAAATTTGTTTCATCCATAGAACCCGTGTACTGTTGATTAAGGTTGGTTGTCATTGATGTCAACCCTTGAAGAAAGACCCGTAGCACAAAGGTTTGGGTAATGGACCCAATATTGTTTTATGTAAATATGAATCATTATTGTTTTGTCATTGTTGATAAGAATTAAATATGGATGAACTCCAAAATGGTCCCCTTATGGTGAAAGCCCTCACGGGAAGACGCTTTGTGGAGTAAGAGAACCCATGCTTAATTGTGGAATAATGAGATGAAGGAAAGTGAATTTTTCAGGGATAATATCCTAGATGGATAGTTCTTGTCATGTCATTTCCGGTGGTATGTGGAACGTCACATAATTCCTCACGGTTAGAGAGTTATGGCCATGATAAGTTGGAGACCCTAGGTTTGGGTAATGGACCCAAGTTTGTTTGATGGGTAACGGTATGAGTTATGATATAT
>ML780881.1:134838-146011 GCA_009831015.1 Picea engelmannii | reverse complement strand
AGGGATGATTTTAAGGATGGAAATTTATTTTAAAATGTAGAAACCTTGGCGAATCTTACTAATCCTTCATATTCCAACTATAAATGATTGGCGATATTTTTGTAAAAATATTCAAATTTCTAAGGATTTTATATAGTTTTTATGAAATTTTGGCGATTTTTAAGGTAAAATAATTTTATCCCATAGAATTTGGGCGAATCATTTTTAAAATAGCGAATCTCGTTTTTGGAAAAACCATGGAAAATTAGCCCATGAGAGAAATTTAGCCCCTAAAATCATCCTTGAAGTTTACCTTAAGTTACCAAGCATATTTGATCCACAACCACAAAGAGTTTCTTGGAGTGATAAAAAATTGGCGCTATTGCTGGGGAGAGGAGATTGAAGCTCAGCTTCCTTGGGACATGACAAGATCTAGCTTTGATGATAGACAAAGTCTAGACATGAATCGATTGTAATCATCTATCTGGCGACTCCACGAAAGAAGATTTAGTGGCGACTCTATTGTTCATAAATCTAATGGCAACTCCAATGGTATGAAATGAACAAGAGGTATGCTTTTTGCAATTTTTCGTGTATTCCTGGTTACCCTCATCCAGTTCCTAGTAAAGATGAATGGGAAAGAAGTATTCCCATATTTCGAGGAGAAGAATGGGAAGTACCAATGGAACACCTGCTGGATTTTCATGACTTTATTAATCGACTTGAAATTATACATGAAGATGTTAAAATTAAGCTTTTCAGGCAATCATTAGAGGGATTTGCTCTTAACTGGTGCCAGTCTCTTCCAAATGCAAGTATCAGTTCTTTGGCAAATTTTCATGCTGCCTTTCATTTGTTTTGGATTTTTTTTTTTTAGCTGATCTTCTTTATCCAGAATGTTGTCATGAATTTAGTGTATTGAATAAAGATTCAAATAATTATGAAGACTTTGCTGCAACAGAAAATATTTCTCATCATGATCAAGAGATCGGTGATCCACATTATGATAACCATAGTGATGCTTTTTTCATTGTATCAAATGCATCTACTGACTTAGGTTTTCATGAAGATGAGATTGTCCCCTTTGAAAACCTCAAAGATGATTATCAGATTGACACATTAGCAGGTGACAGTTTCAGATCTGCAACAGGTTCTAAGGGCAACCCTGAGTTTTCTGATTTGCAGACCAAGGCAGATTTTAGCAGATACGAGAAGGAAGGTGAGGAGCAGAAAGTTTCAGATCAGCAGTGGAGCTGGTATTTTCATTTGATTGAGGAAGAACAGTCCACAATTAGCATTGACATCAATAAAGGCAACAACCAACAAAATTTCAGCTTTCAGTTGGAACAACAAAAAAGGGAGGTATTTCTTTGGGTCTTTATTGACCCTATTGCTGACTATTTGGAGTTTATGAGCAACATAAAAGTCAAGATATTTTTGTTAGATGATGGTTGGTTTTGCCATCTTTTCAAACTATATTTCTACATGCTATGGTTTCCTTTCTTTTTCGGATTCAGATCAAGGAGGTTACCAGTAAATCAATTTCTTTCTTGGCTACATTAGAGATTTAATTTTACTTGATCAGTTTGCCCCTACTATTTAGAAGTAGCAGTAGGTGTGAGAATAAGCTCCTCATATGAGCAGCTAGATCATGTTCAATCGTTGATTTATGAAATAAGCAGGTAGGCTACAACAAACTACATACAGTTTTCAGTTTAGCAGAGGATTAGGTGAAAAAAGCCAGATGTTATCTCCAAAATGAACCAATCAGTTTGTTTCATTTTTTAGTGATGGCATGGTCATAAATAGAGTTCCATACAATTTGTTTTTTAGAAATTCAAGTATCAAAGTATAGGATATAATTTGTTATTTCTTATAATAAATCGATTGTCAAAAGATATTTTCAAAAAATCGAAGAAAATCTTTTCAATGACTAATCTCTGTTTTGAAGCTGAAGTTAGCTGGTGAAAGTTCAAGGTTTCAATGGATAAATGGCATTTCTGAAAACTAGTGAGCCAGTGAAAGTGCAAGTTTGGGTATTTTCTCCAACACCTTAAGAACCCAAAAAGACATATTGTACACATGTCATGTAATCATGATGGCAATTTAAATGGAGGCACATGAGTAGTTACACGTTTTCACCATGTCTTAGTGGAATATGATGATGGATTTGGTCATATATTCCATGTGGCGGATGGAGGATAATTTTAAAAGTGGTGAATGATCTGATCATTATTACATCCAGAAATCAAGTACCAGATCTATGTCTACATCAAATTGTGGCCATCATTCTTTTTTTTTTTTTTCACGGCTTTGAAATTCTATACTTGGGTTTTCTTATTATCATTTGACAACACATGATCATTTTCACCAACGCCAACACCTTCTCCATTTAGAAAATTTCTCCGTGTTAACCATGTACAGATCAACCTGTGACTATTGCATGATGGAAGAAAGCGAGGAGGACCACTTCTGCCAAAGGAATTAGACAACAAGTACTTTTCAGATGAGTTCTTATTTGATAATTGTTGTGAGAAATATGAATTTCATTCTAAAGTTGAAGATCTAAATAGAGAAGAATATTTTTCCTCAGAATCTGCATCAACTTTCAAATTATCTTCGCTGTGATGTGCTTCCTCATAAACATGAATTAGAAAAGAGTAATGAAGAGCTGGAAGATTTCCTATTACCTCCATTTCTGATTTTAATGAATCTGAAGAATTGGTTTCGTTAGCTACACATGGAGATGATCATCTTTCTGTTGATCCAATGTTTGTTCAAATAAGTGAGATTATCCCACACTTTATAGATTTTCAAATTGAGGGAAGTCATAGTAACCATGAGGAATAGGATTTTCAGATACTGTCTTATCTCCAGCTAGAGCATCAGAAAGATCCTCTTTCTCCTTGTGAATATGTTGTTTCAAATTATGATAAGGAGGAAGATGTTGAAATTTGTGAAGGATTGTTGGCTACTATAATTTTATCTAGTTCTACTTTTCAGCATACAGATGCTCATAAATGTGTGCATGCTGTGGTTGATACTAGTTATAAATCTGTTGATCAAAATTGCAGTGAAGATCAAAATTCCAAATTATAATCTGCAGCAGATACTAAGGACAACCCTTAGTTTTCTGATTTGCAGACATAGGAATATTGTAGCAGATACGGATAGAAAGATGATGAGATGAAAAGTCCAGATCAACAGTTCATCATGCTTTCCTCTCAGACATAGTTTAAGAAGTCTGTATTTACCATTGAGATCTTCGAGGGAAACGAGAAACTTGATTATTTTCAGTTGATTGATTTAATGAATAAACAATAAGGTTACAGGTTTGCTACAGGTTTTCAGATGATAAATCGTAAAGTCTAAATGACTCCATTCCCAATACTAAAGGCACAAGGTCTGCTGGGTTCTTGGAAACCTCACAGGGAGGTCTCCATGCCAGTTGGAGCTAGATGTTAGCGATCAAATAATTCATTTTGAAATTTGTTTGAAAAATGATGCCTCATATTGTTGGGGAATTTTGGCTACCTTCCCAAGATCTAAATGAAGATCTGAAAGTACCATTGGAAATATTAGGATGTCTAGTTGTCAATCGACTATTCAAGCGTGTAAAACAGATTCTCCACGACTCAAAAATTTGATTTTTCCCAAGGTAGTTTTCATTAAAAAAATCTTCGCTTTCACCAGCTCATTGGTTTTTCTAACTGTGTAGTGAGCAGGTGAAAGTTTTCCTTTTCACTGGCTAAAGGGGTGGATTTAGGAAAAAAGAGCTGGTGAAAGTGTAGAAGATTCCAGAAACGTTTACTTTCTGCCCAGATCGCGAGTTTTGGATTCCTGAACACGTGGGAAAGGTGTTAAATGGTGGATAATAATTAGGAGAAGCTAGAATATCTTTCCCATTAAGTTTGAAAGACATATGGTAAGGAAATAACACCAAATGGCATGATTATTCTTGATAGAAATTGCCCAGTCACCAAAGACATATTTCTGAATCTGAGATTTTCATAAGCAAATTGCCAAATGATGCTTCAACTGTCAATTTCGACTTATGATGATAAGATTAGATTATATATGCTAAAGATTCATTTTGATTATGTTTATTTTAGGTATTTCATATCTGTTAAAACATGATCTGAAATCTTGATGTAAAGACTATAAACCCACAAACTGTTGAAGAACCCGGGGGGGTTTGGATTCTGGATACATAAATATACTATATTGTAAACAAGCTTTTTGATATGATAATACAAATCACAATTTTCTCTCTCTATTAATACCAGATTCTCATCTTTCCTTCTGTACTCTTATTCAAGTTGTTTTAACTGCAGAATGACTGTCATCTCATCAGTTAGTTAATAACTTGCTTAACAATTGCTTATCATTGTTTATTAAACCTTACATTTTGTATCTGGTTTATAAACACTGCTTTCTCACCCACTTTAAATCTATCATCTGATTATTGATCCTTGAGAGAACTGGTTCATTTGATTCTCATTTTGACTGTCTGAATACCATACTGTAATTGAGTTATCCCATTGATCCACACATACAAAATACAAAACAAGTTTACCTTAAGTTACCAAGCATCTTTGATCCACAACCACAAAGAGTTTCTTGGAGTGATAACGCCTGCATTACATCTAGTCTGGATTTTGTCACATAAGCAAGCTACCAATCATTGACCTGTATTGCCTCTGGTCTATAGACTTTGAATCATCATATTTGCTCAACTTGCAACTGGTTTGCATAGGAGTGGTAACTGGTTTGAAATCTTCCATTCCAAACCTCTTTAGCATTTCTCTGATATACTTA
This sequence comes from Picea engelmannii, assembly GCA_009831015.1. NCBI lineage: Eukaryota > Viridiplantae > Streptophyta > Pinopsida > Pinales > Pinaceae > Picea > Picea engelmannii. The sequence goes on along the minus strand of ML780881.1, from coordinate 141,214 downwards.
GTTTGAGAAATAAAAATTTCTTGGTTTCTTTGACATATCTGAAGACCTAAAAAGAAGGATAGTTCTCCAATTTCAAATTCATTCTGCATATCTTTTGTAAATTTCTGGCTTAACCTATCATTAGTACTTCCAAAACAATATCATCAACATAAATTTCAATTAATAAAATATTACCTTGAGTTACCTTGATGTAGAGGTTTTTGTCTGCACTTCCTTTCCATAGTTCATAGGGAGTTTTTTCATTGTTGTTTCTGAGCATTACTCTATTTTGAATGTGAACTGATGTATGCACTACATGTGTCCAAAAAATGTCTGTCAATTTGGAATCCATTAGCATTGTTCGAGCCATTTCCTGTGTAATTATCATCCATTATGATAATGTTCCTTTGTCTTTGAACCACTCTCTGAACCAATCTATGAATCCATGCTCTCCTCCATTATCATATATCTATTCATACTTTCTAAGTGTTCTTACAAATCCATCTATATCCATACTATCCAAGAATCTACTTGTGCAATTGTCCATAATGCTAACCCATTTATCACTATACTATCATTAAGTCTTGATTAATCTATTAAATTGTACTTCTACTAATTGATTAATCGATCAAGTCCTTTCTCTTCTTGACCAAACTCTGCCTCAAGCTGGTTTAGATCATTAGTTCTTTCCTTAAGATGATCTGTCAATATCTTCTCTCTCATTTCTGCTTCTTCCTTCTGTGCTACTATGTTGGTTTCCAAACACTGCTTTTAATATTCAATATTTTCTTCGATCTTTCTTGCTTCTTCTAGTTGAGTTCTTAAGTTCTCGATGACCTGTTGGGATTCTTAAAAAATGTGAACACTTTCCTTTTGTTTCATCAATTATTTCTTGAGTGAATTGTTTTCTTCTCTTAGTTCATCTAAAGCTCTAATCAATTCGTCTTCATAATTGTCTTCCTTTTAAATTAGTTTTTTTGTCTCATTTCCTTCATGGAATTATATTTCAAGATGTCCACGTTTTTCACAATTAGAACAAAACAACATACCTCTGGTGATTATGTACTCTTCATCTTTTGAATCTGCTTGAAATGGTGAACAAAATTCTTCTTGATTTGTATCTACATCTTCTTTGACATTTTCTTAATCTGTGATGGGTGAAGAATATATGTCATGTAACTTATCCCAAAGTTCTTTTGCTTATGAACATTTAGCAACCTTTTCTCTTACTGAATTAGGTAATCCTTCCCAGATAAAATCCATTGCTATTTTGTTATTCTTCTTCAATTCCTTCTTGGCTACAGTATTTTCCCTTTTTGAACTATCATATCCTGTAACAAATGATATCCAAATATAATGTCCCTGTGCCTGTAAAAATACTTTCGTCCTTATGCTCCACATATCATACTTAAAACCATTATGACCATTAAACATTGGTATTCCATTCTTAGAATAATTCATGATCTCCTTCTAGTGGTTAAACTGTTTCCTGAAGGAACCAACTTTGATACCAATTGTTGGATTACTGAGAAGGGGGGTGAATCAGTAATAGAGAAATTTAATCCTTTTCAACCATATAATCCAAGTGTTATATCAATGTAGCATTATCATCCAATAATTGCAGAGTAAATAAGCAATGAAAAAATGAACAATCATACACATACATAGTACACCAGTTTTTTACGTGGAAACCCAAAGCGGGAGAAAACCATAGAATGTTTTTTCTTATATTTCTTGAAGAATTACATTCATTGGAAGCACCAAATTCCTTTTTTTTCTAGCTGCAACTGGAAGGAGGCTCCAACCCCCTAGTTTCCCAGGCTACAACTTGAAGGAAGCTCCAACTCTCCAATTCTCTGGCTACAACCAGAAGGAGGCTACAACCCCCTATGTTCTCCAGCTACAATCGGAAGGTGGCTACAACCACCTATCCTTGCCCCATCCAACCTCCCCGATGTAGAGGTAGAATGATGGAACCACTGTCACACTATCACTGTGAGATATACTACTGTAAACCTATGCCAATCAACCTGCACCAAACAACCTATACCAATAACCTGAACCATGCATAAACTATGCATCAACCTGTACCTCAACCTGTAATCAACCTGTACCATAAACAAGTGCATCAACCATGCACCAACCTGTAGTCAATCTATACCATAAACAAGTGCATTAACCATGCACCAACATGTACCTCAACCTGTACCATGAACAAATGCATCAACCATGCACCAAACCTATACCTCAACCTGTACCATGAACAAGTGCATCAACCATGCACCAAACCTGTACAAATAACATGTCACAACATGTCCAAATAACCTATCACAATAAGTTGTCTCATCAATCTTATCAACCAAATCAGATCTACTTACCAAGATCAATCACCAAGACAAATCTCAAAGATCTGCATCAACCAATCATAACACAACAACTCATAATCATCACCAAGATCAATATGTGCTTCTAATAATATACCAATACAAGTATGCTACATCACCCATAAACCATGTGTCAACAATACTACTAACAAGTGCCTCCAACCATGTACCAAGTATGTACCAATCATGTATCAACTACTCATAAAATATGACTCATCAATATGTACCAACATCATCAACTATACACCTCATGTATGTTCCAACTCATCAACTACTTGTCTCAACCATGTACCCAACATTTACCTTAACCAAAATACCTCATCAATATTTCATCATCCAAATATGATTTGTTACTCTGTAATAGAGATGGTTTATATGATCACATACCTACAAACCATCCTTAACTTTAACAACAAGAGACTAGCATTTTCATCAAACTTTACTTTAGTCTCACATGACTAGTATTGGATTAGTCAACAACCCTGACTTGAAATAATCATAAATATTTACTTGTAATGAATAAAGCTTTGAAAATGATACACAATGTTATTCATTGTGTTTTATGAAATTCCTCAAAGTGTCACTACTTGGAACCTCTCATAAAAGGATTTATAGAAAAAATGACATACCTTGCTGAATTCTGGCTTATTCTAGAGAGAGACCTTGTATAGCGTGCCCTACACGAAATATTTTTTGAATCAATCTAAAAATGTTACACAACATAATAAAGACTATAATATAACCAAAAAATTTGGTATTACTGAATTTGGATATTTTATGAATAAGTTATGATGTTTTTACCCGAAACACTTGTTTTAGACTAGTTTCAGGAATAGCCACAAACCCTATTTTCCACGGAGTGTAACTCCAAAAATACAACGACCCACAAGTTGAAGTTTTTACCATAGATACTTGGATATGTTTCCTCAATGGCCTATCAATTTTATGGTATGAATCATTCTAGAAAAAATGTTAATGCGAAAATGATGAGATGACCTGTAAATAACATACCTTAGAAAACATCTTTAAAATAATTTATCCTCCCTTGAATTCTGACCTTCTTTTCTTCACCTTCCCTCTGAAATTCGGCTTAGATATCCTTTGGTTACTACATTCACCTATAGATATTCAATATTCTCAAGTGTGATATCAAATTAGAGAGCCTTGCATCTTATTTATTGTAACGTCCCCGACCATCCATGCCAGGCCACGCTACGCCAGAGAACTCTTATGTTCTCTCTGCGGAACATACTGTAACATACCCAACATCTAACTGAGCTATGCCACATAAATTTTTTGAACTGTATGCGATTAAAATATATACACACACATAAATCTTGCTAAAGCTTTATGTATAAAACGTAAACAAACAAATACATTATGTAAATGCACATATTCACACTAAAATAACAGTAAACATATACATGCAACATATACAAGAAATACCCATAAAAATAAACACAGTTATAACCTCACATATGGTAACCCATAAAAAGAAGCACGTAAATAACAATGCAATATGTAAATTTATCACATAATTGGCACTTATCTTGGTAAGAATGTCACCAACTGTGTGCAGAACTTCCACGACCCCCTAGCCTTAGACTACACTGTTCATCACTCTCAATAGTGAGTCACCCCTGAGCTGGGACTAAAATCCACCCAGGTGAAGGGATTCCTAACCAGGCTAAAGGTTCATAGACAACAGGAAATACTTCGTCTCATGTGCCAACTCAAACTAACAACCTACAGTCTCTCATTCCCCACATGCTTGTCCCACCCAAGTGGTGTGCCCCTTCTCTGCTCAACAATCCTTTGGCTTCCCCACTTCCTTTCTGAGCTTCAACAACAGGCCATAAAGGAAGTCTTAGAGCACTATAGCTACAGTTTAGCACCTTCAGGAAATCAATTCCCAACAATTCTCTCACCCAGAAAATTGCTCACGGGCCTGACAACCCACCTCTTCAATATCCCATAGGCCTGACAACCTGCTTCTTCAGTCCAGCTCCCAAGCTAACTAGATACATCAACACAAAATGACTATGGATACAAGTTCAGGTACAGTCATGAAGATCCGAAAGATAGCTCAATGGGTGTGTGCATGCTCATGGATGATTGAATGGATGACTAAATGATGGAAGGAATGATGGAAAAGATCAGAAAATGAACTAAGTCCCAACAATATGTATGTTGTTGGATTACTGAGTGGGGGGGGTGAATCAGTAATAACGTAATTCTAATCATTTTTCTTCAAATGTTATATCAATGTAGAATTATTATCTAATAATGAGCAGTAATAAATAAACAATCACACACATACACAGTACACCAGTGTTTTACGTGGAAACCCAAATCAGGAGAAAACCACATAATGTTTTTTCTTATATGTCTTGAAGAATTACATTCATTGGAAGCACCGACTTCCTTTGTTTTCCAGTTGCAACTGGAAGGAGGCTCCAACCCCCCAGTTTCTTAGGCTACAACTTGAGGGAAGCTCCAACTCCCCAAATCTATGGCTACAACCAGAAGGAGGCTACAACCCCCAATGTTCTCCGACTACAACTGGAAGGTGGCTACAACCACCTGTCCTTGCCCCATCTTTCCACCCTGAAGTAGAGGTAGAGTGATGGAACCACTGTCACACTATCACTGTGAGATATATCGCTGTAAAATTGTACCAATAAATCTGAACCATGCATCAACTATGCATCAACCTGTAATCAACCTGTACCATAAACAAGTGCATCAACCATGCACCAACCTGTAATCAACCTGTACCATAAACAAGTGCATCAACCATTCACCAATCTGTAATCAACCTGTACCATAAAAAAGTGCATCCAACCATGTATCAAGTATGTTCCAATCATGTTTCAACTACTCATCAACTATGAATCATCAATATGTACCAACATCATCAACTATATACTTCATGTATGTGTCAACCCATCAACTACTTGTCTCAACCATGTACTCAACATGTGCCACAACCAAAAGCCCTCATAAATTTTATCATACAAATATTATTTGTAGCTTTTTAATATACCTGGTGTATATGATCACATTCCTGCAAACCTTCCTTAACTTTAAAAACAAGAGACTAACATTTTCATCAAACTTTTCTTTAGTCTCCCATTCCTAGTTTTGGATTAGTCAACAAACCTAACTTGAAGTAATCATAAATTTGAAACTGAAATTTATACAGATCTGAAACTGATATACAATGTTCTTCATTGTGTTTTATGAAATTCCTCCAAGTGGCACTACTTGGAACCTCTCAGAATAGGAGTTAAAGCAAAAATGGCATACCTTGCTGAATTCTGGATTATTCTAGAGAGCGACCTTGTAGAGCGTTCCCCACACAAAATATTTGATGAAATGATATAAAACTATTACAAAGAATACTACAGACTTTAACCTAACAAACACATTTGGTCTCACTTAATTTGGATCTGTTATGAAGAAGTTATGATGTTTTTACCCGAAACACCTGATTTTGACTAGTTTTAGGACTGACCACAAACCCTATTTTCCATAGAGTGTAACTCCAAAACTACAACGAACCACAAGCTTCATTTTTAACCACAAATACTTGGATTCACACTTTCATAGCAATTTCAGGATCTGAATCATTATAGAAACAAAGTTATAGCGAAAATGGTGAGATGACCTGAAAATAACATACCTTAGAAAGCATCATCAAAAGAATTTATCCTTCCTTGCATTTCCGCCTTCTTTTCTTCACTTTCCTTTGAATTTCGGCTTAGATATCATTTGTATACCTCATAAAACTATAGATATTCAATATTCTCAAGTGTGTTTCAAATGAGAGAGCCTTACCTCTTATTTATACTCTCTAAGTAATTTCCGTAAAAACATCTTCTAGGTCACTTGACCCCACTTTCCTTATTTTAGGGTTGGGTCCACTTCTAATTTATCCATTAAAATTATTATTGAAATAATTTATTTTGTATTCACTTTGAATTATAATACACTCATCACTTCACTTTATT
>ML780881.1:100080-134574 GCA_009831015.1 Picea engelmannii | reverse complement strand
CCCTGACAAATTCACTTTCCTTCATCTCATTATTCCACAATTAAGCATGGGTTCTCTTACTCCACAAAGCGTCTTCCCGTGAGGGCTTTTACCATAAGGGGACCACTTTGGAGTTCATCCATATTTACTTCTTATCAACCATGCCAAAACAATAATGAGTCATATTTACATCAAACACTATTGGGTCCATTACCCAAACCTTTGTGGTACAAGTCTTTCTTCAAGGGTTGACATCAATGACAACCAACCTTAATCAACATACGCATGTCCCCAACTTGACACTTTTCATGTTGGGAGCTACTTTGGGCTACTTGTCCCCAACTTTAGGACTTAGGATAAAATAATTATCCATACTTTATGATTTAAAAAATATTAATATAATATTTCTTTTTGGCTTAAGCTCCCTAGCTTAGTCCTTTTCCTTAAATTTTAGGCCCCTCCCATTCCCTAACTAGTGGATTTTAGTCCCCCATCCATTTTATCGTGGTCGGTCTCTGCGCAACGATGTATTTTATATTAATGTTGAGACATTTACAAAAGTAGGCGCACTAGCCTTTAACATCTAGGCTCTCCGGCCTAATCTAAACATAAGCATCCTAGCTTATAATATCGGCTCACCAGCCTATAAAATGCCACATATACACAAAGGCTCCCTGGCCTCAATATCGCGCACACTCAAGTTGTTGCGTGCAATATCCAGGAATGTGCACACTTCATCATTTTACTACGCAGTACTAGCACGCACTATGCCATGAAATGTGCATACAAAATGATATCAAAACAACTCACCAACTTAAGTACATTTTCATTTTCATTACAATTGGGTTCGATGTAGGGATATTACAATTCCCTCCCCTTATTTATGCACTGTCCTCAGTGCATTGTTTACCCATATACAATGAAATTTCAAAAATCCTAAAAAAGATGCAGGTATTTTGCTTGCATTGCATCCTCATGCTCCCAAGTAGCGTCCTTAGGACCGTACCAAGTCCATTGGAACGTTACAATCCCTATGGCTCGATTCCGGAGCTGTTTGATTTTTCGGTCCAGAATGCATACCAGATGCACTTGAAAAGCGCCTTCTTGCTCCACCTGAATCACATTCCAATCAATAACATGATTAGCATCAGGTATATATTTCTTGAGAAATGATACATGGAATACATTATGAACAGACATAGATGCAGACAATGCAATCATATAAGCTACTGGACCAATCCTCTCTAGGATTTCAAAGGGCCCACAATAGTGAGATTCAACCTTTGAACAATTTCCCAACATTAGGGAACTTCTGTTGGCCTTCACTTTCAAAAATACATGATCACCCACTTTAAATTACCTATGAATTCTTCCCTTATCATCATAGGTTTTCTTCTTGTCTTGGAAAACCTTTAAATTTTGTTTTATTTTAAACATTTGCTCCTCCATTTCCCTGAGCAAATCTGGCCCAACCACTGCTCTATCTGTTGGGTTATTCCAGCTTACTGGTGTGTTGCACTTTCTGCCATAAAGTGCCTCTAATGGGATCATCTTTAGAGATGCTTGGTACCCATTGTTATAATAAAACTCTACCAAGTGTAGGTAGTCTTCCCATTTTGATGGTTTATCCATCACATACATTCTCAACATATCTTCAATCAGTTGATTCACCCTCTCTGTTTTCCCATATGATTATGGATGATAAGATGTACTAAAATTCAAGTTTGTTCCAAATCCATTCCAAAATTTTGAGGTAAATTTTGGATCTTTTTCAGACACAATTGTATTGAGTATGCCATGTAATCTAGCAATTTGTTTCATATAAACATCAAAAATGTTCTCTGCCTTGTGAGTGAGCTTAACTAGAATAAAATGGGCAGCCCTAGTAATCTTATCCACCACTACCATGATAGAATCATGTTGTTTGTTTGTTCTGGGAAGTTTGGTAATGGAATCCATGGTTACAATTTCCCACTTCTACTCATGAATGGGTAATGGCTATAGAAAAATAGCTGGGTGTCTATGCTCATCCTTTACCTTTTGACATTCCAAACAACTGACAATAAAATCAACAACTTATTTCTTCACGCCTGGCCAATAATATTGGCTTTTGACAGCTGCAATAGTTTTCTAATATCCTGGGTGCCCAACATAAGGTACATTATGCATTTCCCTCATTATCATATTTTTTCAATTCCTTAGAATTTGGTACATAAATTTTTCCCCTGTACATGAGAATTTCATTATTATCTAGCTTGTAATCTTCAATTTTCTGCTGCAAAATACCTTGCTATAATTTTGCCACTAATTCCTTGTATTGCAAATATGCTTTGGCAGGCTCTGTAATTCTGTCTTTCAAATATGATTGGCACATGCTAATGGTTGTAGCATGCAATTCATGTACTCTTCTGCTGAGTGCATCAACCACTTTGTTCTCTTTTCCCTTGATATTCTTTATATCAAAGTCATATTCACTTAGAAATTCTAACCATCTACTTTGCCTAGCATTTAGAGTTGGTTGATCAAATAAATATTTCAGACCATTATGGTCTGTTCTTAGCTCAAACCTTTTTCCCATGAGGTAGTGTCTCCATTATCTCAAGGTATGCACTATGTCTGCCAACTCCAAATCATGAGTGGCATAGTGTCTTTCATGATATTTCAACTTCCTTGACTCATAACATATAACAAACCCATTTTCACTGAGGACTCCACCAAGTCTCTCTTTACATGCATCTGTTCATACAATGAAGTCTTCATTTGGGTCTACAATCCTTAGTATTGGAGCACTTGTTAATAACTGTTTCAAGTGTTGGAAACTCCTTTCACAATCCAATGTCCATTGAAACTTCACACCCTTTTTTTGTAAGGAAGCGATTGGGTGTGCAATCTTTGAGAATCCTTCAATAAATCTCCTATAGTATTCTGCAAGACCCATGAATGATCTCACCTCTGTCACATTCTTTGGCACTGACCATTCTCTAATGGCTTCTATCTTCTCAGGATCCACTGTTATCCCATCCTTTGAAATGATATGCCCCAAATAATGAATTTGCTTCTGATAAAATGAGCACTTGCTCAATTTGACATACAACTGATGCTCCCTTAATACTTACAACACCATCCTCAAATGATGTTCATGCTCTTCTTCTGACTTGGAATATATAAGAATGTCATCCAAAAATACAATGACAAACTTGTCTAAATATTCTCAGAAAACACCATTTATTAAGCACATGAAAACAACTGGTGCATTTGACAACTCAAATGGAACCATTGTGACCTCATAATGACCATACCTTGTCCTGAAGGTGGTCTTGTTGATATATTCATCTTTAATCCTTACCTTGTGGTACCCTGACCTGATATATATCTTTGAAAGTATCTTTGCATCCTTCAATTGATCAAAAAGATCATCAATCCTTGGTAGAGGATACTTGTTCTTAACAGTCACTTTATTCAACTATCTAAAATCAATGCACAATCTTAATGTTCCATCTTTCTTCTTCACAAACAAGACTGGTGAACCCCAAGGTGACACACTTGGGCATATATACCCCTTCTTCAAAAGTTCTTCAAGCTTTGTTTGCAACTCCTTCAACTATGGTGTACTCATTCTGTAAGGAGTCTTTGACACTGGAGCTGCTCTAGGCATTAAATTTATTGAGAAATCAATATCTCTCTTTGGGGGCAGTCCCGGTACCTCCCTGAACACATCTTCAAATTCTTCCAGCACCACATAATCTTCCAAATTTGGCACCTTATCTTTAGGTGTCTATTCCATATGAGCTGCAAATATTTGACAACCTTTTCTGTAACATTTCTTCAGCTGCAATGATGAAATTTCTCGGATGGTTATTTCCCTGGGAACCCCCTTCACTTTCCTTAGGCTCCCTTTCTCATCCAAGCAAGTAAATGCCTTGTTATGACATTCTAGGATAGCATGATGCTGGTCCAACCAATCCATCCCAATTAGACAATCATAAGAACCTAAAGGAAAGCTGTTCAAATCTTCCCTGGTGTTCAGTCCATTCATGTCCATAAGACATGACTTAACCATCTCATTAACCTTTCTTTTGGCTCCTATAGCCAGATGCACCAACCAAGATTTTCCATGCTTGCTTCTTGGCAAATGCAAACTTCCACCATATTAGGATCTATATAACTATGACTAACTCCTGAATCAATTAAAATAACAATGGTTTGGTTGTTGATCATACCTTCCACTTCAATCATATGTGACTGATACTCTGCTTGATTGTTGTCCAGGGATGCATAGATCCTTGGTACATTTCTGCCCATGTCCTCCACTATTTCAACTTGCTGTACATTGTGAACAGTTCTTCCTTTTTCACCTCTGTGAGGACAATCTCTAAACATATGATCCTCTTTACAACCCCAACATTGAATATGTGGCCGCCTTGGCCTTTGACCCCCTGTTTCAATCACTCTGGTCTCTCTAGGATTTTTTTGTCCCTTTGGATTATTTCTGAAGAATGGTGGCTTAGATCCCTTCTTCCTCTGATCCACCTTGAATTTATTTTTGTCTTCCCAAGATTTTTGGAAAGTTGGCCTTGATTTTTGCTGATCATAAAGGCATTTAGATCGCCTTATGGTCTCCTCCAATGTCTTTGGATCGTGATAATGTATTTTTTCACTGATGAATGATGGAAATCCAATCAAATACCTTTAAATTTTAACTATATAATCCTTGATGAAAGAGACATTCTTTAATAGTTCTAAAAACCTTCTCTCATATTCATCTATTGTCATACTCCCAAGATTGAGTTCAAAGAACTCTTTCATTTTCTTGTCATAGTATATTTTAGTCAAGTATTTCTTCTCAAAATACTTCTTGAATTCCCTCCAAGTAACACTTTTCTCTTTAATGTGCTACACCAGCACAAGCTGATCCCACCACATGGATGCCTTTCCCTCGAGTTGATGGATATAAATTCTACCTTCTACATGAGAAGAATAAATATGGAATTGAAAATAATTTCTCATTCCCAACAACCATGTTTCTGCATCTTCATCCTTCTTGTGCTCACCATCAAATGTAGGAGGTTTGATTTTGTTCATTTCTCCTCGTAGCTCATCCACCCCAGACCTCTTGTTATTTTTGACAGGGGATGGACTTGATATGCCTTGTTCTCTCTTATTGGAATGCCTCTGGGAGTGGTGGTGATGTCTGCTAACACTTCTTGCTCTTGTTTTCTCATCAGGAGGCCTGTGACTTCCATATTTTCTTGAGCCACTCTCCTTGTCCAATTTATTTTTTATGCTGTTCAAGATCTGCAATAAATTCATGTTGAAGTCATCTTGCTGCTCCTTGGCTTTCATAAGCCTTTCATTATCATCTTTATGGATTTGGACATCCTTCTGTAATTTTCTAATGGTCTTTGCCATATTCATGTTTTCATTTCTTTCATCTCCATGCCCATTGGAGTTTGTTCCTTTAATGCCCAAATGGACATCCATCCCTCTAATCTCATCCACCTAACTATAAGTCCCCTGTGCCTCTTCCATTCCTATGGAATCTATTCTAATCTTGATCTGATCTAGTTGTTGTTAACTCTGCAAAATGTGCAGGCAAAAAAACTTTGTTAGGCTAACTATTTCAACAATTTCATGAAAATATGGACCATTCTGATTCAATAATATATATCATAATTATTTCTTCTGATTTCCTGAAAAATTGAATGCCCAGATCAATTTTCTGGGTGGATATTTAGATTCCACTATACAATACCTTTCCAATGCCTACTCCCATGCTCAATTCTGAGTCTCGAGCAGAACGCTATGGCTATTTGAAATTTTCCCATTAAGTTTTTTGTTCATTCTTCAACTTGGCGCAACTCTACACTGTAATTATGCATTTTTGCACTTAGTACTTTGGAATTTTCGTAGGATCTCAATTGAGTTTCCTCATTTACATATTATGTACACTTTGTCCAAGTTTCACCTCTTTCTGGGTTCTGGGATGCTAGACGTTATAACCTATTGAAATTCCAGACCAAAATACCATATTGTAACTAGTATGCTACAGGTTCCTTATTTTCCATATTAAACAATTTTATCATGCCCATAATTTAATTCATCTCTTGGAATGTATACTATGGATCAATATCTTTCCGTTGACTGCTCCTGCGCCTCAATCTGATTCCAGAGCAGACAGTTATGGCTCTTTGAAGTTAGATGGGTCTTAAAATTTACCCTCCACTGTTTGTGTTGTAACTTTCTCATAAAAGCTCTGTTTGACGAACGATTTACACCATTAGAAAGCTCTCTCTGAGATATTTTATTTGAGATGTAGATACATAGAGTGATAAGGCACACTCTGTTCTCATGGTTTTCTAGTGCCTAAAAACGCTCTTAAGGGCCTCAAAAAAACACCGCAAAAAGATGACGTTCAAATGATATTAAACGTCTCAGAAAATCACTGGTTTTTTGCTCTTGTTCACCCTTCAAACAACTTCACGTGCACAAATTTCAACCTACAAAACCATATTCCCCATGCACAAAAATAACATAAGGTAAATTGTTCTTTGCGCACTTTAAAACCACTGTGTATCACTTCTTTGTCACGCCGATAACTTACGCGCACTAATTTTATGTCACGCACCAATATCCACCACGCGCAGTTTTGGTTCTTGCAATATTACCTGTTGCACGTAGTTTTTGTATCACGTGCTGACATTCTGCACACATTTCACTCTACACGTTGCACCATGCCAAAGTTTAGTACACCTCCATCGCACACCAAAACTATGTGCGCACCACTAACTAAATTGTCGCGCAACAACATATACCCACAATGTGCACACACCAACAAAAGTCCTCTGCGTTCTACCAACACTACACACACCATGCACGTCATTATTAAATTGGGGATTTTGCTTAAATTTTTCCCCAATTTACCATAGACATTCTGCAACCATGAAATTTTTTCAATTTCACCTCGATAGCACTAGTTCAACCTAAGCAACAACAAATCGTTGTAAGTTGACATTTTTGGAACGAATTTATCCAAAATCAATTACGCGAATTGAGAAATTTAACCACTAAACTCGCTCCATCTTTCATGGATTCAATGTAACTTCAAATTTGATCCATTCTAGATACGAATTTGCTAGAACATATATTACATCGGGAATATCTCATCGCTTGGCTGTATTTCTCATTTTTCCCATGAATTTAACAACAAAAATTGGGGCTTTTCCCCAATTCTGCCCAGTTGCTATTACTTTTTTACCATGGATGCTCTGCAAACTGAAATTTGGACACTTTGAAATAAATCCTCTGTGACATTTCGCTTCAACTCAAATTTCTCGGCCCATCCAGGCTCAGTGTTGAAAACTGAGGCTCTGATACCATATTGTGACGTCCCCGACCATCCATGTCAGGCCACCCTATGCTAGAGAACTCTTATGTTCTCTCTGTGGAACATACTGTAACATACCCAACATAAAACTAAGCTATGCCACATAAATTTTTCGAACTGTATGCAATTAAAATATATACACACACAGAACTCTTGCGGAAGCTTTATATATAAAATGTAAACAGACAAATACATTATGTAAATGCATGGATTCACACTGAAATGACATTAAACATATACATGCAGCATATACAAAAAATACCCATAAAAATAAACACAGTTATAACCTCACATATGATAACCCATAAAAAGAAGCACGTAAATAACAATGCAGTATGTAAATTTATCACAGAATTAACACTTATCTTGGTAGGAATGTCAACAACTGTGTGCAGACCTTCCACAAACCTCCCAACCTTAGACTACACTGTTCATCACTCTCAACAGTGGGTCACCCCCGAGATGGGACTAAAATCCACCCGGGTAAAGGGATTCCTAACCAGGCTAAAGGTTCATAGACAACAGGAAAGACTCTGTCTCAATTGCCAACTCAAACTAACAACCTACAGTCCCTCATTCCCCACATGCCTGTCCCACCCAGGTAGTGTGCCCCTTCTCTGTTCAACAGTCCTTTGACTTCCCACCTTCCTTTTCGGGCTTTAGCATCAGGCCAGACAGGAAGTATCAGAGCACTGTAGCTACAGTTTAGCACCTTCAGGAAATCAATTCCCAACAATTCTCTCACCCAGAGAATTTCTCACGGGCCTGGAAACCCTCGTCTTTAGTCCATCTCCCAAGCTAACCAGTTACATCAACACAAAATGGCTATGGATACAAGTTCAGGTACAATCATGAAGATACAAAGGATAGATCAATGGGTGTGGGCATGCTCATGGATGATTGAATGAATGACTGAACGATGGAAGGAATGATGGAAAAGATCAGAAAATGAACTAAGTCCCAAAAATATGTATGCATGTCCCCAACTTGACACTTGTCATGTTGGGAGCTACTTTGGCCTACTTGTCCCCAACTTTAGGACTTAGGATAAAATAATTATCCATACTTTATGATTTAAGAAAAATTAACATAATATTCCTTTTTGGCTTAAGCTCCCTAGCTTAGCCATTTTCTTTAACTTTTAGGCCCTCCCTTTCCCTAACTAGTGGAGTTTAGTCCCCCATCTCTTTTATCGTGGTTGGTCTGCATGCAACGATGTATTTTATATTAATGTTGAGACATTTACAAAAGTAGGCCCACTGGCCTTTAACATCTAGGCTCTCTGGACTAATTTAAACATAAGCATCCTAGCTTATAATATTGGCTCACCAGCCTATAAAACACCACATATACACAAAGTCTCCTTGGCCTCAATATCGCGTGCACTCAAGTTGTTGCGTGCGGTATCCAGGAATGTGCACACTTCATCATTTTACTGCGCAGTAGTAGCGTGCACTATGCCATGAAATGTGCATACAAAATGATATCAAAATAGCTCACAAGCTTAAGTAAATTTTCATTTTCATTACAATTGGGTCCGGCCTAGGGATATTACAATCCCCTCCCCTTATTTATGCACTATCCTCAGTGCATCGTGTACCCATATACAACAAAATTTCAAAAATCCTCAAAAATATGCAGGTATTTTGCTCGCATTGCATCCTCATGCTCCCAAGTAGCGTCCTCAGGACCATACCAGGTCCATTGGACCTTTACAAGCCCTATGGATAGATTCCAGAGCTGTTTGATTTTCCGGTCCAAAATGCGTACTGGATGCACTTGAAAAGCACCTTCTTGCTCCACCTGAATCACATTCCAATCAATAACAAGATTAGCATCAGATATATATTTCTTGAGTAATGATACATGGAATACATTATGAACAGACATAGATGCAGGAAATGTAATCATATAAGCTACTGGACCAATCCTCTCTAGGATTTGAAACAACCCACAATAGTGAGCTGCCAACTTTGAACAATTTCCTAACTTTAGGGAAATTCTGTTGGCCTTCACTTTCAAAAATGCATGATCACCCACTTTAAATTCTCTGTGAGTTCTACCCTGATCAACATATATTTTTTGCCTATCTTGGGCAGCCTTTAAATTTTGTTTTATTTTAATCATTTGCTCCTCCATTTCGCTGAGCAAATCTGGCCCAACCACTACTCTGTCTACTGGGTTATCCCAACTTATTGGTGTGTTGCACTTTCTGCCATAAAGTGCCTCAAATGGGCTCATCTTTAGAGATGCTTGGTACCCATTGTTATAAGAAAACTCTACCAAGTGTAGGTAGTCTTCCCATTTTGATGGTTTATCCATCACATACATCCTCAACATATCTTCAATCACTTGATTCACCCTCTCTGTTTTCCCATCTGATTTTGGATGATAAGTTGTACTAAAATTCAAGTTTGTTCCAAATCCATTATATAACCCCTTCCAAAATTTTGAGGTAAATTTTGGATCTCTGTAAGACACAATTGTCTTGGGTATGACATGTAATCTAGAAATTTCTTTCATATAAACATCAACAATGTTTTCTGCCTTGTGAGTGATCTTAACTGGAACAAAATGGGCAACCTTAGTAAGCTTATCCACCACTACCATGATAGAATCATGTTGTTTGTTTATTCTGGGAATTTTGGTAATAAAATCCATAGTTACGAATTCCCACTTCCACTTAGGAATGGGTACTGGCTATAGAAAACCAGCTAGGTGTTTATGCTCAACCTTTACCTTTTGACATTCCAAACATCTGGCAATAAAATTAACAACCTCTTTCTTCATGCCTGGTCAATGATATTGGCTTTTGGCAGCTGCAACAATTTTTTGATATCCTGGGTGCCCAACATAAGGTACATTATGCATTTCCCTCAATATTAGATTTTTTCAATTCCTTAGAATTTGGTACATAAATTCTGCCCCTGTACATGAGAATTTCATCATTATCTAGCTTGTAATCTTCAATTTTTTGCTGCAAAATACCTTGCTGTAATTTTGCCACTAATTCCTTGTATTGCAAATCTGATTTGGCAGCCTCTGTAATTCTGTCTTTCAAATCTGATTGGTACATACTAATGGCTGTAGAATGCAATTCATGCACTCTTCTTTTGAGTGCATCAACCAATTTCTTCTCTTTTACCTTGATATGATTTATATCAAAGTCATATTCACTTAGAAATTCTAACCATCTACTTTGCCTAGCATTTAGAGTTGGTTGATCAAATAAATATTTCAGACCATTATGGTCTGTTCTCAGCTCAACCCTTTTTCCCATGAGGTAGTGTCTCCATTTCCTCAAGGCATGCACTATGGCTGCCAACTCCAAATCATGAGTGGCATAGTGTCTTTCATGCTCTTTCTTCTTTGATTCATAACATATAACAAACCCATTTTGACCGAGGACTCCACCAAGTCTCTCTTTACATGCATCTGTGCATACAATGAAGTCTTCATTTGGGTTTGCAATCCGTAGTATTGGAGCACTTGTTAATAACTGTTTCGAGTGTTGGAAACTCTTTTCACAATCCAATGTCCACTGAAACTTCACACCCTTGTTTTGTAAGGAAGTGATTGGGTGTGAAATCTTTGAGAATCCTTGAATAAATCTCCTATAGTAGCCTGCAAGACCCATGAATGATCTCACCTATGTCACATTATTTGGCACTAACCATTCTCTAATGGCTTCTATCTTTTCAGGATCCACTGCTATCCCATCCTTTGAAATGATATGCCCCAAATACTGAATTTTCTTCTGATAAAATGAGCTCTTGCTCAATTTGGCATACAACTGATGCTCCCTTAATACTTGCAACACCATCCTCAAATGATGTTCATGCTCTTCTTTTGACTTTGAATATATTAGAATTCCATCCAAAAAGACAATGACAAACTTGTTTAAATATTCTCGGAAAACACCATTCATTAAGCACATGAAAACCACTGGTGCATTTGACAACCCAAATGGCACCACTATGAGCTCATAATGACCATACCTTGTCCTGAATGTGGTCTTGTTGATATATTCCTCTTTAATATTTCCCTGATGGTATCCTGACCTAAGATCTATCTTTGAAAATATCTTTTCATCCTTCAATTGATAAAAAATATCATCAATCCTTGGCAGATGATACTTGTTCTTAACAATCACTTTTTTCAATTGTCTAAAATCAATGCACAATCCTAATGTTCCATCTTTATTCTTCAAAAACAATACCGACGCACCCCAAGGTGACACACTTGGGCGTATATACCCCTTCTTCAAAATATATTCAAGCTGCATTTCCAACTCCTTCAACTCTGGTGTACTCATTTTGTAAGGAGTCTTTGACACTGGAGCTGCTCCAGGCATTAAATTTATAGAGAAATCAATACCTCTCTTTGGGGGTAGTCCTGGTACCTCCCTGAACACATCTTCAAATTCTTCCAGGACTTCATAATCTTCCAATTTTGGCACCTTATCTTTAGGTGTCTCTTCCATATGATTTCCAAATATTTGACACCCTTTTCTGTAATATTTCTTCAACTACAATGCTGAAATTCCTTGGATGGTTACTGCTCACTTTCCTTAGGCTCCCTTCCTCATCAAAGAAAGTAAATTCCTTGTTATGTCAATCTAGGATAGCATGATGCTGGTCCAACCAATCCATCCCAATTAAACAGTCATAAGAACCTAAAGGAAAGATGTTCAAATCTTCCTTAGTGTTCAATCCATTCATGTCCATAAGACATGACTTAACCATCTCATTAACCTTTCTTTTGACTCTTGTAGCCAGCTGCACCAACCAAGATTTTCCATGCTTTCTTCTTGGCAAATGCAAACTTTCCACCATCTTAGGATCTATATAACTATGACTATCTCCTGAATCAATTAAAATAACAATAGTTTGGTTGTTGATCATACCTTCCACTTCAATCATATGTGACTGATACTCTGCTTTCTTGTTGTCCAGGGTTGCATAGATCCTTGGTACATATCTACCCATGTCCTCCATGGAAAATATCTGAACATATGATCTTCTTTACAACCCCAACATTGAATAGGTGGCTGCCTTGGACTTTGACCCCCTGTTTCAATCGCTCTGGGCTCTCTAGAATTTTTTTGTCCCTGTGGATTATTTTTGAAGAATGGTGGCTTAGATCCCTTCTTCCTCTGATCCACCTTGAATTTATTTTTGTCTTCCTAATCTTTTTGGAAGGTTGGCCTTGATTTTTTCTGATCATAAAGGCATTTAGCTTGCCTTATGGTCTCCTCCAATGTCTTTGAATCATCATACTGTATTTTTTTCACTGATGAATGATGGCAATCCACTCAAATAACTTTGAATTTTAACTGTCTCATCCTTGATGAAAGAGACATACTTCAGTAGTTCTAAAACCCTTCTCTCATATTCATCTATTGTCATACTCCCAAGCTTGAGTTCAAAGAACTCTTTCATTTTCTTGCCATAGTATATTTTAGTCAAGTATTTATTCTCAAAATACTTCTTGAATTCCCTCCAAGTAACACTTTTTTCTTTAATGTGCTACACCTGCACAAGCTAATCCCACCACATGGATGCCTTTCCCTTGAGTTGATAGATAGAAATTCTAACTTTTGTATGAGAAGAATAATTATGCAATTGAAAATACTTTCTCATGCACAACAACCATGTTTCTACATCTTCATCCTTCTTGTGCTCACCATCAAATGTAGGAGGTATGATTTTGTTCATTTCTCCTCATAGCTCATCCACCCCAGACCTCTTGTTATTTCTGATAGGGGATCGACTTGAGCTACTATGTGATCTCTTATTAGAATGCCTTAGGGAGTGGTGGTGATGTCTGCTAACACTTCTTGCTCTTGTTTTCTCATAAGGAGGCCCGTGACTCCCAGATTTGCTTGAGCCACTCTCCTTGTCCAATTTCTTTTCTATTCTGTTCAAGATCTGCAATAACTTCATGTTGAAGTCATCCTACTTCTCTTTGCATTTCATAAGCCTTTCATTATCATATTTATGGATTTGGACATCCTTCTGTAAATTTTTAATGGTCTCTGCCATATTCATGTTTTCATTCCTTTCATCTCCATGTCCATTGGAGTTTGTTCCTTTAATGCCCAAATGGACAACCATCCCTCTAATATCATCCTCCTAAATGTAAGTCCCCTTTGCATCTTCCATTCCTCTGGAATCTATGATGATCTTGATCTGATCTAGTTGTTGTTAACTCTGCAAAATGTGCAGCCAACAAAACGTTGTCAGGCTAACTCTTTCAACAATTTCATGAAAATATGAACCATTCTGGTTCAATAATATATATCATAATTATTTCTTATGATTTAATGGAAATTTGAATGCCCATATAAATTTTATAGGTGGATATTTATATTCCACCATCCAAGGCCTTTCCAACACCTTCTCCCATGCTCAATTCCGAGTCTCGAGCAGAAAGTTATGGCTATTTGAAATTTTCCCATTAATTTTTCTGTTCATTCTTCAACTTGGCGCAACTCTACGCTGTAATTATGCATTTTTTCACCTATGCCTTTGGAAGTTTCATAGGAGCTCAATTGGGTTTCCTCATATACATCTTATGGACACTCTTTCCAAGTTTCACCTCTTTCTGGGTTTTGGGATGCTAGTTACAACATGCTGAAATTCCAGACCAAAATACCATATTGTAACTGGTATGCTACAGGTTCCTTATTTTCCATATTAAGCACTTTTATCATGCCCAAAATTTAATTCATCTCTTGGAATGTATTATGTGGTTCAATAGATTTCCATTGACTACTCTTTCACCTCAATCTGATTCCGGAGCAGAAAGTTATGGCTCTTTGAAGTTAGATGGGTCTTAAAATTTACCCTCCATTGTTTGTGTTGTAACTTTCTCATAAAAGCTCTGTTTGACGAACGATTAACACCATTAGAAAGATATCTCCGAGCTCTTTTATTTGAGCTGCAGATACATAGTGTGGCAAGGCACACTATGTTCTCATGGTTTTCCAGTGTCTAAAAATTCTCTTAAGGGCCTCAAAAATGCGCTACAAAAAGATGACGTTCAAATGATATTAAACGTCGCAGAAAATCACTGGTTTTCTACTGTTGTTCACCCTTCAAACAACTTCGCGCACACAAATTTCAACCTGCAAACCCATATTCACCATGCACAACAATAACACAAGGTAAATTGTGCTTCACACACTTTAAAACCACTATGTATCACTTCTCTGTCGCGCTGATAACTTGCGTGCACTAATTTTATGTCGTGCACGAATACCCACTGCGCACAGTTTTGGTTCTTGCACTATTAACTATTGTGCACAGTTTTTGTATCACACGTTGACATTTCGCATGCATTTCACTGTACATGTTGCACCATGCCAAAGTTTAGTATGCCTCTACTGCGCACCAAAACTCTACGCACACCACTAACTAAACTGCCGCGCGACAACATATACCCACATTGCGCGTGCACCAACAAAATTCCTCTGCGCTCTGCCAACATTGTGCACACCACGCGCGTCATTATTATGTGTGTGAAGAATGCGCAATGCTAAATTTACCGTGCGCTCTTGTACACCAACATTTTTCCGTGCGACACTGATATTTAGCACGCACACCCGCACAATAAAAATTTTCTGCGTGGCATCGAAATTTAACGCGTACACCCGCACACTAACATTTTTCCACGCGACACCAAAATTTAGTACGCGCACTAGCACACCACTATTTTTCCGTGTGCTATCAAATTTTAGCGCGTGCACCCACACGATAACATTTTTCTATGCAGTGCTGAATTTTACCTATCACAAGCTTTTCACTACACATCATACATTTTTAGTGCGCCCACCTGTGCACATTCATTTTTATGCACATCAATTCCTCGTGAATTCCGGTGTAGAAATTGGGGCTTTTGCTTAAAGTTTCCCCCAATTTACCATAGACATTCTGCAACCATGAAATTTGTTTAATTTCACCCTGATAGCACCAGTTCAACCTAAGAAACAACAAATCGTTGTAAGTTGGTAAATCAATTCACGAATTTATCCTAAATCAATTCACGAATTGAGAAATTTAACCACTAAACTCACTCCATCTGTCATGGTTTCAATGTAACTTCAAATTCGACCCATTCTAGATCTGAATTTTCTAGAACATATATTACATCGGGAATATGTCATTGCTTGGCTGAATTTCTCAATTTTCCCATGAATTTAACAACATAAATTGGGGCTTTTCCCCAATTCTGCCAAGTTGCTGTTACTTTTTACCATGGATTCTCTGCAACCTAAAATCTGGCCACTTCAAAATAAATCCTTTGTGACATTTCGCTTCAACTCAAATTTCTCGGCCCATCCAGGCTCAGTTTTGAAAATTGAGGCTCTGATACCATATTGTAACGTCCCCGACCATCCATGCTGGGCCACACTACACCAGAGAACTCTTACGTTCTCTCTGCGGAACATACTGTAACATACCCAACATCTAACTGAGCTATGCCACATAAAGTTTTCGAACTGTATGCAATTAAAATATATACAAACACATAACTCTTGTAGAAGCTTTATATATAAAACATAAACAAACAAATACATTATGTAAATTCACAAATTCACACTGAAATAATAGTAAACATATACATGCAACATATACAGGAAATACCCATAAAAATAAACACAGTTATAACCGCACATATGATAACTCATAAAAAGAAGCATGTAAATAACATTGTAGTATGTAAATTTATCACACAATTGGCACTTATCTTGGTAAGAATGTCACCAACTGTGTGCAGACCTTCCACGAACCTCCCAACCTTAGAATACACTATTGATCACTCTCAATAGTGAGTCACCCCCGAGCTGGGACTAAACTCCACCTGGGTAAAGGGATTCCTAACTAGGCTAAAGGTTCATAGACAATAGGAAAGAATCTATCTCAGGTGCCAACTCAAACTAACAACCTACAGTCCCTCATTCCCCACATGCCTGTCCCACCCAGGTAGTGTGCCCCTTCTCTGCTCAACAGTCCTTCGGCTACCCCACTTCCTTTTTGAGCTTCAACAACAAGCCGTACAAGAGGTCTCAGAGAACTGTAGTTGCAGTTTAGCACCTTTAGGAAATCAATTCCCAACAATTATCTCACCCAGATAATTTTTCACGGGCTTGACAACCCGCCTCTTCAATATCCCACAGGCCTGACAACCCGCTTCTTCAGTCCATCTCCCAAGTTAACCAGATACATCAACACAAAATGGCTATGGATACAAGTTCAGGTACAATCATTAAGATATGAATGATAACTCAATGGGTGTGTGCATGATCATGGATGATCGACTGGATGATTGAATGATGGAAGGAATGATGGAAAAGATCAGAAAATGAACTAAGTCCCAACAATATGTATGCATGTCCCCAACTTTAGGACTTAGGATAAAATAATTATCCGTACTTTATGATTTAAGAAATATTAATATAATATTCCTTTTTGGCTTAAGCTCCCTAGCTTAGCCCTTTTCCTTAACTTTTAGGCCCATCCCTTTCCCTTACTAGTGGAGTTTAGTCCCCCATCTCTTTTATCGTGGTCAGTTTGCATGCAATGATGTATTTTATATTAATTCTGAGACATTTACAAAAGTAGGCGCATTGGCCTTTAACATCTAGGCTCTCCGACCTAATCTAAACATAAGCATCATAGCTTATAATATCAGCTCACAAGCCTATAAAATGCCACATATACACAAAGGCTCCTTGGCCTCAATATCATGCACACTCAAGTTGTTGTGCGTGGTATCCATGAATGTGCACACTTCATCATTTTACTGCGCAGTACTAGCGCGCACTATGCGATGAAATGTGCATACAAAATGATATCAAAATAACTCACCAACTTGAGTACATTTTCATTTTCATTACAATTGGGTTCGGCCTAGGGATATTACATTTATACTCTCCAAATATCTTCCTTAGAAGCATCTTCTAGCTCACTTAACCCATTTCTAGGTCACTTAACCTATTTCTAGGTCACTTAACCCATTTATAGGTCACTTAACCTATTTTCCTCATTTTTAGGGTTAACCACTTTCCATAATTAGAAAGTTCTCCATTACTTTATCATTTAAATATTCCTCCTTGACTTTGTCACCTCACTTTATCATTTAAATAATCTTCTTTGATTTTGTCAATTTACTTTATTATTTAAATAATCCTTCTTGGCTTTGTCACTTTACTTTATCATTTAAATAATAATTTCTTCTTTGCAATCTCTTTGACTTCTTTGACCTTTTGGGGCTTCAAGCCAACATATGAGGGTCCTCCAACTTCGTAAGACCATAAATCTCAAACCGCGAGGATTTATGTGACGTTCCACATACCACCATAAATGGAATGACATGTACTATCCATATAGAATATTCTTGCCTTCAAATATATAAAAAATAATACCATTATCCATCAAACAAACTTGGTTCCATTACCCAAACCTGGGTTCTCCAACTTCTCATGACCATAACTCTTTAACCATGATGAGTTATGTGACGTTCCACATACCAACATAAATGTAATGACATGTACTATCCATATAGAATATTATTAACTTCAAATATATTAAAACTCATACCATTATACATGAAACAACCTTGGGTCCATTACCCAAACCTTTGTGCTACCAGAATTCGCTGCCGAAATCTCTCCCAGGGTTGACATCAATCACTAAGGGTTGACATAAATCTACAATATCACTCTCCAATAGTTGACATCAATGAAAACCAACAATCCATACCAACTATCCATCAACCTAAGCCAACTGTCTGATAGTTTTATCACACTCTTTGAACTATTACATTCAAGGAAATGGATTAGTAGAATCCAACAACAAGAACATCATGAATATTGTAAAAAATATTCTTGGAGAAAATAAGAAAAGTTGGGATGGCAAGATCAAGTATGCCCTTTGGACAGACCTTAAAACTACTAAGAACTCTATCGGAAATACCCCTTTCAAATTAGTTTACGTGTTGGAAGTGCGACTACCTATTAACCTCTAAATCCTATCTTTGAAATTATCCCAACACTTTGTCACAGATAAAGATGCATTGCAAGGACAAATTGATCAACTTATAGAGTTGAAGGAAACTCGAAGAATGGATTTTAATCAAATGGTAAAGAACCAGGATAAAGTCAAAGGAACCTTTGAACGCAAAGAGAAACCAAGAGGATTCAAGCAAGGATATTCGATTCTCATGTGGGACAAAAGAAGAGAGAAACCTAGAATGTATCAAAATTTTGAAAGCTTATGGTTGGGACCTTACAAGATAGAGGAAAAATCTAGATTAGATTCTTTCTATCTCACTACTATAGAAGGGAGGAGGATGCCATTACCAATAAATTAATCCCTCCCCAAACATTACTTTCCACTTGGAACTTGAATTATTCATGGAACAAGTAAGTAGGTAGGTCATCTTGATTTCTTGCATTAGCATCTTGATTGCTCATGAAAATTTAGTTCCATTTCATTTCTAATTTTCATTTTTCTCGACTTGCATCATTGATTTACACATTTTTCTTTCATCATATTATATCGAAAAAGTACAAAATTTTCTTTTCTAGATTAGTTGTCAATTTTGAAGTTTTGATTTTCTTATATGAGCAAAGGGTGAGTAAGACTGTAATGTCCCCCATCCCAACTGAGGGACATTACGGTGTAGAATATACATAAAAAAAAAATTCTTCTATCTAATTTAATTCATTACAGTTAACCAATTTCCTGTAGCTTTTAGCTACTGTCTACAACCATAAAATAGAATCATATACAACATGCTAATAATCAACATGAAATGAAGCTAAACAACGCATTATAGCGACATATAAATCACTTCCAATACACAGAGTTCATGCACAACAATAACACATGTGAACAACATGACAACAAGATAAAACAATTATCTTTAAACACGAGTTGTGCATCCAGCTTCTTGGGACGAACGTTCCACCAAACCATAGACTGATTGTTCCAAATATCAACAAACAATCAAGCTTGAGCCGAGTATAGAAATCCAAATAAGAGGGTGGTCTCTCACAATCCACTCACATCTCATGAAACTCACAACCCAACTGACATTCTCCTACAACTATCTCGATTTTCCACCGGTTCTCTTCCATTTGACCTGTCCAAAAAAATGAATGTACCCCTTCATTGATCTCAGTCCCTCGGGTATCCCATTCGTTTATCAAGGTCTCTTTGGAAAAAGAAACTAGGAATATCTCAGATGGGAACTCAAGGGAAGTTGCTGCTAGGAAACTATCAATAACCCAACAACAAACACTTGTTGTTTTAGTGCAACTCACACAAGAGTTCACTCTTTAGTCCTGACAACCTGGCTCTTCATTTTTCCAGCTCCAATTTACTCCAATTACACTCCAACTTGATCTAGAATTCAACCTCCATGGCTGCATCGGTTTCAAGCTCCGTTTCTTTCTCTCTACTTATTCCCCATCCACAAAAATGCAATGTGTAAAACTTCTGTCCCAACCCATACGAATTTCCTCTCTTTGTCTTGACTTTATTGACTCACACTCTTCCCAAGCTGATTATATTCAATCCCCATGTGCCCAATAACTTTGGGATGTGACCACTCACACCCATCCTCTTTCATGTATCCAATGATTGGATTTGGGAACACTCAATAAAAAATTGGAAGGTTCATATACAATTAGCAAATTTAGGAAAATGAGTTAAAGTAATATACATGGGTATTTCCCCCTTGGACTCCTCTTGGAAATTATCCTAGACACTCCCCTGTATTGTGTATTAATTTAGCCCCCATGTCTTGTCCATGTCCCCTTATCATCTGACATTACATTTTTATTATTGAAACAAAGAAATACAATTCACATATTTCATCGCATTGGCCATAGCCACACATTATATTTACATAAGAATTAATTAAAATGGGAATTATAGTGGGGATGTTGCATTTCCCATCCCTTACAATTGTGTGTCGTCCTCAGTGCACTCTATGCCGACACACACACACACACACATATGAAAATTTACATCACAATACTTAGGAAATAAAAATTCTGCAATTTAACAACTCCAACAACAAATCCAACCATAATATCATGTTCCTCTCAACTCGCTGACCCAAGGAATGCACCATTCATTTATCAGGGATAACCCAAGGAATGAGCCATTCTTTTATCAAGGTCCCCAACTTAGTTTGTCCTTTCTGTTTTCCCATCTGACTCTGGATGATACATTGTACTAAGATTTAGATTTGTTCCAAATCCTTTGAACAAACTCTTCCAAAAATTAGAAGTAAAGTTTGGATCTCCATATGAAACTATTGCTTTAGGTACCCCATGTATCATAACAACTTACTTCATGTAGATATCTACAATATTTACTACCTTTTTTGTAGTCTTTACTGGAATAAAATGTGCTGCTTTAGTCAATTATCCATGACCACCATAATGGAATTATGTTGCTTCACTGTTCTGGGAAACTTAGTAATAAAATCCACTGTAACAACTTCCCACTTCCATTTTAGAATGGGAAAGGGATGTCGAAAACCTGCTAGATTCCTATGTCCAGTCTTCACTGTTTGGAATTCTAGACATTTGGCTATGTAATTAGCCACTTATTTCTTCATTCCTGACCAAAAATATTGGGTTCTTACTATTGCAATAATTTTTTGATATCCCAGGTGCCTGACATATGGCACATTAAGCATCTCCTTCAACACCGCATTTTTCAGCTCACTGGAATTAGACACATATAATTTTATCTTGTACATGATAATTCCATCTTCTTTCAACTCATAAGAATTAAATTTCTATTGAAAATTACCTTGCTGCAATGCTTCTTTTGTTTTCACATAATGCTGATCCGAATTTGCTCCTGCAATAATTTTGTCTTTTAGATCTGTCCTGTACATGCTGATGGCTGCAATATGCACTTCATGAGCTCTCCTGTTGAGTGCATCAACCTTTTGATTTTCCTTTCCCTTTATATGCTTAATTTCAAATTCATATTCACTTAGAAATTCCAGCCATCTAGTTTGTCTGGAATTTGTTGTTGGTTGTCCAAACAAATACTTCAAACCACAATGGTCTGTCCTTAGCTCAAATTTTTTACCCATAAGGTAATTCCTCCACATTTTCAATGCATGTACAATCAAAACTAACTACAAGTCATGTGTAGCATAATTCCTCTCATGCTCTTTTAATTTTCTATACTCATAACACACCACATGGCCCCTTTGACTGAGAACTCCACCAAGTCCTTCCTTGCATGCATAAGTGCACACAACATAATATTTTTTTGGATATACAATCTTCAAGATTGGTGCACTTGTCAATATTCCCTTCAACTGTTGAAACCTCTCTTCACACTTGGAAGTCCATTCAAATTTCACTCCCTTCTTTTGCAAGGAAGTGATTGGACTTGCAATCTTTGAGAATCCTTTTATGAATCTTCGATAATAGCCAACAAGGCCCATGAATGATCTGACCTTTGTGACATTCTTTGGCGCTAGCCATCCTCTAATGGCCTCTATATTCTCAGGATCAAATTCTATGCATGCTGCTGTTATTATATGCCCCAAGTAGTGAATCTTCTTTTGATAAAATATGCACTTACTTATCTTAGCATATAATATATTCTCTCTTAAAACTTGCAACACCATTCTTGAATGTTTCTCATGTTCCTCTTCTGATTTAGAATAGATGATTATATCATCCAGGAACACAATTAAAAACTTTTCCAAGTACTCCCTGAACAT
This sequence comes from Picea engelmannii, assembly GCA_009831015.1. Classification (NCBI taxonomy): domain Eukaryota; kingdom Viridiplantae; phylum Streptophyta; class Pinopsida; order Pinales; family Pinaceae; genus Picea; species Picea engelmannii. The sequence continues at coordinate 112,442 of ML780881.1, read as the reverse complement.
TCCATTCATCAAACACATAAATATTGTTGGGGCATTTGATATCCCAAATGGAACTACCGTGAATTCATAGTGCCCATATATTGTTCTAAATGATGTCTTTCTGATGTCTTCTTCCTTTATCCTCACTTGATGATATCCTAATCTCAAGTCAATCTTCGAAAATATTCTTTCACCTTTCAGATGATCAAGCAAATCATCAATTCTGGGTAAAGGATACTTATTCTTTATGGTAACCTTATTAAGCTACTTGAAATGAACACAAAACCTTAAGGTTCCATCCTTCTTCTTCACAAAAATAAATGGGGCTCCCCAAGGTGACACACTTGGGCGTATATACCCCTTCTTCAACAATTCTTCAAGCTGCATCTATAACTCCTTCAATTCTGGTGTACCCATTCTGTATGGTGTCTTGGACACCGGGGAAACTCTTGGCACCAAATCAATAGATAAATCAATGTCTCTCTTTGGTGGAAATCAAAGAATTTCTCTAAAAACATCTAAAAAAACCCTCAAGAATGGATGGTATTCAATGTTTACCACTTTGTCTTTGGCTGCCTCCTCCATATGAGCTGCAAACACCTCACATCCATTCGTGAAGCTCTTCTTCATCTACATAGCTTAAATTTCTCTAACAACTACAACTCTTGGAATGCCTTGAATCTTTCCTTGCTTCCCTTCCTCATCAAGACATGTGATTGTCTTGTTGTAACATTCTAGGACATAATGATGTTTTTCCAACCAATCCATTCCAATTAGACAGTCATTTGAATCCAATGGTATGATGTTTACATCTATCTTTGTGCCAAGTCCATTCATGTCTATCAGACAATATTTAACCAACTCATTGATTTTCCTCTTAGACCCCAAGGCTAACTGAACTAACCAATATTTCTAATGCCTACTTCTTTGCAAGTGAAATATTTCAACAATGTTATCATTTATGTAACTATGTCTAGCTCCAGAATCAATTAAAATTTCTATGGGATGGTTATCAATCTTACCTTCCACTTTGATCATGGGGGGTTGATATTTTTCATGCTTGTTGTCCAAGGTTGCATAAATATTTGGCATGCTTTCTCCCATGTCTTCCACTGTTTCATCCTCCTGAATGTTTTGGACAATCTTCATTATTTATCCTTTGTGAGGGAAATCCCTATACAAGTGATTTCCTTGACATCCCCAACATTGAACAGGTTGCTGCCTTGGCCTTTTTGCATTCTTTTTCTCATTTTGGGCTACCTCGCCTTGTTGATTTTATTGGGAGTTATTTTTGAAAAAGGGTGTCTTAAAACCTTTCTGCCTTTGATCCATTTTCCATTTCATCTTGCCGTTCCAAGCATTTTGGAAGACTTGCCTTCCTTTGCTTTGCTCATAAAGGTGCCTTTATCTCCTTATGGTTTCCTTCAAATTCTTGGGATTATCATATTGGATCTTGTCACTATAGAAGGACGGTAACCCACTTAGAAACCTTTGGATTTTGACCTTCTCATCCTTGATGAAGTCAACATACTTCAACAATTCAAAGAATCACTTATCATATTCCTCCATTATCATGGCTCCCAACTTGATTTCAAATAACACTTTAATCTTTCTCTTATAGTAATGCTCAGAAAAACATTTCTCTTGGAAGTATCCTTTGAACTACCTCCATGAGATCTTCTTCTCATCAAGGTTCTTGGCTTGCTTAAGTTGATCGCACCACATGGTTTCCTTTCCTTGCAAGTGGTAGGTGGAAATTCTAGCTTCCACTTGGGAGGGGTATTCATGCAACTAAAAATATGTCTTTATTTCCAACAACCAAGCCTCGACCTCTTTACCCTTTCAATTTTCACCATTGAAAGTAGGTAGTTTGATTTTCTTGAGTTCACCTTGCAAGATGTATGCCTTAGGCCTTCTTATTTTCCTTCGAACAAGAGACACACTTGGGTTTCTTCTTGGTTCTTTTAGTGGAATTCCTTGAAGAATGATGTCGACTTCTCATGCTTCTTGATTTCCTATCATTTCTGTGATCATCCATTTTTTTATGGGATTGATATGTTGATACTTGTTTACCACTAGCTGCTTGCTTGGTGCCAAAATTCTTGTTGACTTGCTTATGAAACGTATTTAAGCTCTGAATTATATCTTCCCGAGCCTTCATAATCTTTTCATTATTATCTCTGTAGCTGTACACTTCCATATGAAGGCTTCTCACAGTGACAATCTCTTTCCCATCTCTTCTTCCATTTGACTCTGTCTCAACATTCCCCATGCTAACATGCATACATATGATCTCTTCCTCATGACTGTAAGATCCTTAAGCATCTTCCATAAATCCAGTCCTCATATAAGAACTACAGTTTCTTTATGTACCTCTAATTCTACAAGAAATGTGAATGTAATAATTATTGTTAGAACATGTGTATTATAAAACATTTCATTAATTAACATACTTGTTGTTTCCTCATCAATTTATGAAGGACACATTGCATCAATTCACACTATGATCCCATAGATGAATTCCTCTCTAAGATATCTTTCCAATAGCTATAATCATGCCCCAATCTTATCTCTGAGCTGAAAGTATGGCTTCTTGAAAACGCCATTTTCACCACTTTCTATGCATTTTCTTACTGGTGCAATTTTATTGAAATGCCAGCTTTTGTTAACTACAAAAGAAAATGTGTTAGGAAATGGAGAAAATTTTATATGGAACATATATAATAATAACAACATGGAATTCATAACAACTCTCATAATTTCAATATGATGATCCATTCAAAAACTACATAAATATGGAATCTGCAACTTTGTCCTTTTTCACTCATTTTTCCAGATTTGGAATTTTTAGCAGAACTAACTATCTCTCAATCTGTGCACTTTTGGAAAACTTTCAATAAACTAAATTTGATTGTCTTGATGAGTGTATAAAATTTGAATAAATAAAATTTCCAATTTTGTGATCTAGGGTCACTTTTCCTTCTTTGAAAATCTCAAAAATCCCCCAAAAGTGGCTAGGAATAATGGATGTTGTCCTATTTTAGTGTCCCCATTCCAATCCCCGTAGTATTTATTCAGTTCCTTCATGGGTTATTTTTATACCTTCTTTTTTAAATCTCTCCAAGAGTTTCATCTTAATATGGACTTCTGTCAATGATGTGGACCTAGATCTTTGAAAACACTATTTTGCAATTTCTACCAAATTCAAGCAGAATTGGACAAGGGTCCTTTTTGGAACTTTTATAGACCTCCCCTCTATGGGAAAAACCCATAAGTTTCATTCTAATCTGACGTAATTTTTTCTAATTATGGAAAAAATAAGAAAATGGCTCCAGACTCTTTTTTGAAACTGTGGAACAGTTCTGCCTACGTGCAATCTACATCGTCGATCTTAGGTCGGAAGTAATTTGGAAAATTGATCTAATCTCTATCAACCATCAATTAATGATGTTTCCCTTTGGCATGCATAATACTTCCCCAAATTCCGACCCGACCATCGACCATCATCCCAACTCCCCAATGACCGACTTGCACACAATTACAACCTGACCGACTTAGTCATCGACCGTCGGTGACATTTGTTGGTGAATGGAACTCCAAAACAATTTTCTCCATGCCCGAACATCGACGATCCTAGATGGTTGTCGAATATGATTTCCCAAATCGATTGATCTGACTATCGACCACTTCTATTAGCTAACATGGAAACTGCTAACTTGTCATGACACGTGGATCCTGACGTGGAATGACGTGTCATCTTGAGGTGTCAACATGAGTGACGTGGTATGACACATGGATAATGATGTGACATGACACATGGATGATGATGTCATCATCCTCTTTCCCCCATTAACCATTGACCAATTCTCTTGGATAATCCGGACACACTGCCTACTCTGTTTGACGTTGAACCATCGACACATCAACCATTGACGACTTCTCTTGCTTTATTTGAACCTTTCACCAAAATCAGTTGACCCCTAACCATTGACCCATTGAACCATCGATCATCAACGATGTTCGTTGGTGATTGAAAATACTTCGTTGCATTTGGCCAACCCGTCCATAGGTCATTGGAAATTTCAAATTTCTCTTAGTGAACTTGCAACACTTCGCCAAACTCACCGATCTGACCATCGATCGTCGACGAATTCTATTGTCGAACCTCACACTTAGAAAATTTTCATCCAAAACCCTGATGAATACAAACCATCGATCCAATCCATTTCACAATGCCCCAATTTAATCTCATCCGTTGATCCCATCAACCTTTCAAATGATCAAATCCTTATGAATTTTTAAATTTATCATAGTGAATCTCGACCTTCAATCATGAGATCAAACACGATCTTAACCGTCGATTCTGCAAACTGCTTGTAAATCTACAAGCGACCATTAAAACTCAAATTTAGGTATGCAACTTCACCAATCTACTCCATTAACCCTCTCAAATTGTCTGAAGTCATTAAAACTCAGATTTCACTCACAAAATTGGGTATTTCTCTCTAAAATATCCATTTTCCCTAAACCCATCACAGATTAAATATACAATGACAAATTTCACAAATTCACAACCATCTTGGCCCATAAAATCCTAGTGTTTGAACCAAAGCTTTGATACCATAATGTAACATCCCCCAACCCAACCGAGGGACATTACGATGCAAAATATACATAAAAACGAAATTTATGCTATCTAATTTAATTCATTATAGTTAACCAATTTACTGTAGCTTTCATCTATGGATTAGAACAAATTTATCTGCTATCTACAACCATAAAATAGAAGCATCTACAACATGCTAATAATCAACATGAAATGCAGCTAAACAAATCATTACAACAACATATAAATCACTTCCAAAACATAGAGTTCATGCACAACAATAACACATGTGAAGAACAAAACAACAAGATGAAACACCTATCTTTAAACAAGAGTTGTGCAACCAACTTCTTGGGACATACATTCCACTCAAACATAGACTGACTGTTCCAAATATGAACAACCAGTCATCCCTGAGTTGAGGCTAGCAATCCACAAAATAGGGTGGTCTCTCAAAGTCCACTGACAACTCATGAAAATCACAACCCAACTGACATTCTCCTACAACTATTTCGATTTTGCACCAACTCTCTTCCTCTTGACCTGTCCAACCCAAGGAATGTACCCCTTCATTGATCTAAGTCCCTTGGGAATCCCATTTGTTTATCAGGTTATATCTGGCACAGGTAGATAGGAATCTCTCAACTGAGATTTCAAGGGAAGATGCTGCTATGAAACTATCATCAACCCAACAACAAACATTTGTTGTTTTAGTGAAACTCACACAAGAGTTCACTCTTTAGGCCTGACAACTTGGCTCTTCATTTTTCCAGCTCCATTTTTCTCTAATTATTCTCCATCTTGATCTAGATATCTCCCTCCATGGCTACATCAACTTCAAGCTCCTTTTCTTTCTCTCTACTTGTTTCCCATGCAAAAAAACTCAATGTGTAAAACTGTTGTCCCAACCCATACAAATTTCCTCTCTTTGGCTTACCTTTCTTGACTCAAACTCTTCCCCAAGATGATTGTACTCAACCCCCATGTGCCCAATAAATTTGGGATGTGACCACTCACACCCACTCTCTTAAATGTATTCAATGATTGGATTTGGGAACACTCAATAAAAAATTGGAAGGTTCGTATACAATTAGCAAATTTAGGAAAACAAGTTAAATTAATATACATGGGTGTTTCCCCCTTGGACCCCTCTTGGCCATTATCCTAGACACTCCCCTCTCTTTTGGATTAATTCAACCCCCATATCTTTTCCATGTCCCCTTAGAAACTGACATCACATTTTTATTATTAAAACAGAGAAATACAATTCACATATTACATTGCTTTGTCCATAGCCACACATTATATCTACATAAGCATTAATTAAACCTGGGATTATAGTGGGGATGTTACAAATCCTCCCCAGATTTTACATTTTGTTGTTTTAGTGTAGGCACAAGTCTAATCAAGAGCCAAATGTTATCCCCCATTTTTAGGGATAACTAAAGATATGATGTCTCAAGGCCCTCAAGTTGCAGACATAGAGTACCGAGAGACAAATGAATGACAACGTCCAAGTGCATAGACAAAGAACCACTTCACCACCATGCATTCTAAGTTCATCATAATGGAATTCACCAGATCATCTTTCTTTCATAATAAAATGTGTCTTTCTCCATGAGGTACAAGTCAGGTATTGTGGTAAGTGTCACTTTAATACTTGAGGCATTTGAGTATGTTGCATTTAAAGCTGCTTTTGATTAGAGAACGTCTTCTTCAAAATTATGCTCTTTGCCTTGTTTTACCTTGGTGGTTTACACTGTTCCCTAGTCAATGGTCACTCTTGGGGATCGTTTTTCTACTGGGACATCTCCTTGATGAGTCATCATTCCATTCCCGATCATACTTATCATTTTTCACACTTCATACTTTTCATCTCCTTATCTTTTGGGATTTTCAAGTGTATTGATCCAAGAATGGATTGTACCTCATTTTGTGGGAAGAATGGGCTGAAGGCCCAGAGGGAATGTAGCTGGAAAAAGATAAAATCCAAAATTATAACCTTCTAGATTCTCACCCAAATAGATCTTGAGAAAAATGAAACATTTCTCTTAAAATAAATAAAGACCTGCAAAAGAAAATTTCACATATATAAATGTCCCACTTGTTGAGGGATCTACACAAGTGAGGTATACCCTTTTCTTTACCCACATGACACTCTGTGTACCTCCGGATTCAAGTGAAATTGTGGTATGGCCTTTAAATCTTATGTTACCCATTTGGAGTACCCAATTGTTCTGGACTGTAATTAATTAACGACAAATAATGGGCTTGGAAAAAGGTTGCATTGAAAACAAAGGTGCAACACACCCTCTACACATGCACCCATAAACGATACAATACAAACCCTTGTATTCCATGAACCCCATGCCCAAAAGTATTGCCCCCATCCACTTCATATTCTTCACATGAATTAGAGAGGGTCCATGCAGGAAAAAATCCTTGACTTGAGGAATGACTTACCTAACAGGTCACCTTGACAACCCTCCCATACTTAAAACTTGGAAAGTTGCATAGGGTCTTTGAGAACTTGCTTAATTTGATGAGGTAGTTTTGATGCACATGTTTATATGTCTCTTGTATTAAATGTGATTTTACTTTCCATGATACATCTGACCCACATGTTGGATGCCATGACCCACACCCTAGGGCCAACTAGATGATGGATGTTTCCTTTGGAGTAAAGATAGGACACCTTGGACAATGACACCTATCCCTTTCTAGCCCAATGAATTTCCTTTGGAGGTCTTATGCCACACTTCTAGGGTTTGACGTCATGATTTGGGGCTATCTCTTGTGGCGGTGATGGTAATTTGATGGAAATTTGGCACCTTGTGATTAGGATGATCCCTTTCACCATGGAGAAGACCCTAGTGCATGGAGGGAATGCCTTAGGTGTCCCAACAACTTCCTCCTTATGTTCAATGACTTACAAACTATGCCAAGACGTCACCATAGAAGGGCTTGACATCACCTTTAGGGTTTATTTTTTGTGCAAAATTTGAATTAAAATGGTAAAGGAGAAAAAATAAGGGGGTTGAACCCCTTTTTTTTTGGTTTTCCCTAACTTAATGTGGACAAACTAATTTTAGAAGACTTGTATAAATAAAGGCTTGAATCATTTCATTTTATCACAACTCTCTCATTACAAAAGACATACTTGGATGGAATTTTTGTCCTCTTTGGGAATTTTGGACTATCTCTCTCTTGTGCAACATTTTGGATGCTTTTCTTGGTATATTTTGGAGATAAGGTGGTGCAAACCTCTTGGAGGCTTATTCTCTTGCATGTTGATGGAAATTGCTTGGTAATCTATGGTTTTTGGTCTTGCTATCTTGTGGAATTGGTAAGAAGATTTCTGCACTTGTTGGTATTTTATTCTTGTTTCATTGGTATTCTTGTCTAGAACTCTTGGAGGAGTATAAGGGAATACACCCTCCACCAAGATTTATCTTATTTTATAGTTGATAAGTAAATTTTAGCAAGGTTTCTAGGAGGAGTAAAAGGGCTTACACCCTCCTAGATTTACCTTTGTTGGTTTTGCATGCTCTAGGGAGTAAAAGGGCTTACACCCCTAGAGAAATTGTGGATCCAACTCTTATAACCAAGACTCCATTTACCCAATAGATTTCAATCACTAATCTGAAAATTTCATTGGATAAATAAAATACTTACATTGGTATGCGTGAATTTTTGAGATATTTCAATTGTCTGAAGTGGAATCAATTTTACATGCTTTAGGCCTTCTTGAGCCACTAGGGTGTCTAGCTTGGATAAGTATATCTTGATTCTGTTCTAACTTTATTATGAAACCATTAGAGATGCAACAAAACACACTTTAACTTTTACTTTAACTCACTTTTTATCCATGGAAATTTTCTTGGAAGCCACTATTATTATTCTACTTCTTATTGGATAACTTTTTGACGATTTACTCGTTGATTTTTAGGGTTGAAATTTGATGCTGTAGAAAATATTTTCTACAACCACTTGGATGTCACTATAATTCTCTAAAAACACTATCTAACAACCCTCTTCTACCATCAAAGTTTATGCTTAAATATTGGAACATTATGTGCTTGTTTAGTGCTTCATTGTCCAATAATTCTTTTGTACTTTGGATGGTTATTTCTGAAATTCAAAACATTTTTCCTTGCTGATATATATTCTTGTTTACTTATGAAATATAGGACAATAAGCTTCAATTTCTTGTCCACTTGATTACTAGGTTTGTATCTCGATTATTCGTCTTGTTTCAAGCAGGTTTAACACTTTGGTGTAGTTACTTAAGGATTTGGAAAACATATTCCTTCTACAAGACTCATTTCCAAGCTCTCATCCTTATTCATCATTGACCTAAGGGGTTACTCTCATAATATCTCCAACCTCCATCTCAATTCCCCTAGGTTCATCGAGATTCCCCCATTGAGGTGATCACATCATCTCTAAAGTGAGGGGAGTACCTATTAAATGTGACAATGGATAGGTATTGCCATACTTGTCTCACCTTTGTAGATTGGGTTGGGATTTTCCCAACCTACAATCTGTGCAATAAAAATACTAACATTAGATATCCCCAATATATTGTTCCAAAGGAGGAAGGGCCCACTCCACTAACACATGTACTATTGTTTATTAGCTATGTTTTCAAGCTTGTAAGTGTGATACTCATTTTGTAATTGATTGTTCATTTAATAAGAGAATTGTTCCGTTGTAATTATTTTATGATAGAGTATTTTTTATAGCTAAGTGTTAAACATTTTCTCATATAGTTTATTTCATACATCTGTATTATACAATCATCTTCAATCATACATTAGTAAGGATGAAATTCTGATTCTTTAGTATTGTATTTCTCTTAGAATGTATAGTAGATCTTGTGAAGTTTACATGTCTTCACTTTATTAGAAACAAATTATTCATTTATTGAATATAAATCCTTTATAGAACTTATTTGGTTTATTTCAACTTACAATTTTCTTCCTGAATTAGAATAAACTTCATTTTATAAAATACAAAAGAAATGCAACGAATTAGAGTAAACAAAGAACCTTAATTTTGCATACACATTGCACAAGCATCTTGTAAGCATACAAAACCCAAGGTTGATAATGAAATGAGCAAGTAGATTATATCTCTACCTATATTAAGCATGGTGTTTAATTATCGTGTCATTTTTGGCACCATTTCTGAGGATATGTCATAGGATTAGGAAATCTTCTTTGTGCATTGAAAAAGCACGTGGTAAGGGGATTAGCTCAAGGGAATTGTTGAAAACCATGTTTGTTGGATTTTCTAAATAGTGTTATACATTAGTAGTAGATAATATAAGATGCATAAATATAATTCTTTACTCCAAAGAAAGATTTCATGGTGTAATAGGAGACACTCAAATTGCTAACACACTAGTAGGAAAATTGGTAAAAGGAGGAAATATGTGGGTATCATCTAGATCCCAATATGCTTCCAATGAAGGAGCTGTTTAATCCAACCTTTTTCTAGCTAGTCTTAGAGATAGTTCCACCATTGATGTTGTATTCATACCATCTTTTGTAGAAACAAAATAGTTGATTAGTGGCCAAGAAGACTTAGAATTCTAAGAAAATCATGTGGAAGAACCAAAATTCACTACATAATCTATTCCTTCCATAGAATATGTAGCACAAGGAGAGCCAAATTTTTGGAAAGAAAATATGTATAAGGAAGAAAAAGGAGATTCAAACCAACAAGAACCCATGATTCTTTAATTCCCAATTCAATATTTATATGGGATAGACCAAATGAAAAACAATCGATCTTCTACTTTGCCCAATTTTCATAGCATGGTTAGTGAAGATCCAGACAAAATTCTCTTCGAATTTGATGTAATTTTATGAATTTATGAATATTATTAGGATTCTCTGAAGATTAATTTATTTCATGCCACCCTTAAGGAAGCAACTCTTTGCTATTTCATAGGACTTGGAGGAAATACCATCTGAACTCGTGATGAAAAGTGACAAATATTTCTGAAGAAGTATCAAGATTATTGCAAGGCAAAAGATCTGTGAGAAGAGGCTTTTAAAATGACACAAAATGAAGATGAAATCCTAGAATATTATGTTGAGATATTTCAATACAATTTGTAGAGATCAAAACAAAACAAGTTGTATCTAGATACTCGTCGGATCATTATTTTAAGAGGGATTCGAGATGAATGTATTGAATTGCTGAATCTAATGGGAGTAGGGGATGTGTATCAATTATCTTATGAGGATATTTGTAAATTATTCAATTAATAATTAAGAGGAAATGACAAACACGGTAAAGGCCCCATAGATGTTGTTATTAGAGTTACCAATTCAGCTAGGGGAGGAGTTAACATAATTGAATTTGGAAATTTATTGGATGAATTTAAAATGATATTCTTAGTTCTCTTAGCTAACATATGGATATATTATAATAAAATAAGAAGCATGATGAAGAAGATTTGGAATTATCCATCTTTTTTTACAATTACCATAAGAAGCACCCTTTGTGGAACTATCCACTAAATAATGTGAAAACTTGTTCTATCTATGAGCAAAACCATGCAATTGGTTGTTGTCCCTTGTTTCCTAAAATAGAAGCAGTATACCAGGGATCTAATGAAGGAATAGAACAATTTTTTTTGGTATCCCAGAAACAACCATGGTATCCTCAACCATCAAGTATGCTGCAAGACCCATGACATTTTTACGCTTCATTTTTTACTAATGCTCAATATGTTGGATTACTGAGAGGGGGGATGAATCAGTAATAGCGTAATTATAATCCTTTTTAACCATATAATCCAAGTGTTATATAAATGTAGAATTATTATCCAATAATGAGCAATAATAAATTAAAAATCACACACATACACCGTACACCAGTGTTTTACGTGGAAACCCAAATCAGGAGAAAACCACGAAATGATTTTTATTATATGTCTTGAAGAATTACATTCATTGGAAGCACCAACTTCCTTTGTTTTCTAGCTGCAACTGGAAGGAGGCTCCAACCCCCTAGTTTCTCAGGCTACAACCTGAGGGAAGCTCCAACTCCCCAATTCTCTGGCTACAACCAAAAGGAGGCTAAAAAACCCTATGTTCTCTAGCTACAACCTGAAGGTGGCTACAACCACCTGTCCTTGCCCCGTCCAACTGCCTTGAAGTATAAGTAGAATGATGGAGCCACTGTCAACCTATCACTGTGAGATATACTGTTGTAAACCTGTACCAATAAACCTGAACCATGCATCAACCATGCATCAACCTGTAATCAACCTATACTATAAAAAGGTGCATAAACCATGCACCAATCTGTACCAAACAAGTGCATCAACCATGCACCAACCTGTACCATAAACAAGGGCATCAACCATGCACCAACCTGTACCAAACAATCTGTAATCAACCTATACCATAAACAAGTGCACCCAAACATGTACCAAGTATGTACCAATCATGTGTCAAGTACTCATCAAATATGACTCATCAATTTGTACCAACATAATCAACTATACACCTCATGTATGTGCCAACTTATCAACTACTTGTCTCAACCATGTACCCAAATTGTACCTCAACCAAAAGCCCTCATCAATTTCATCATCCAAATATGTTTTGTAAATATGTAATAGACCTGGTGTATATGATCACATACCTGCAAACCTTCCTTAACTTTAACAACAAGAGACTAGCATTTTCATCAAACTTTTCTTTAGTCTCACAAGACTAGTTTTGGATTAGTCAACAACCCTAACTTGAAATAATCA
>ML780881.1:79513-91475 GCA_009831015.1 Picea engelmannii | reverse complement strand
TTGCTGCAGTGACCAACCTACCAAGATCGGGCCAGAGTTGGTTCAAAACCACTGCCACCAAAAACTTAAACTTCAGAGCTTATTTGAAGGAAGAGTTCAGGCATAATGCATGGAAAAAGAGTATGCCAGTTTCCCATTTAGAAGATGATTGGAAGGATCTGTTTAAGGGAATCCAAATCTACATAACCTCAGAGGGCAGGTATGACAAACTCATGATGTATCATTTCAAGCTCCTAGACCATTTCACAGGTAAAACTCTCCTCAATTTACCTTTTTTCTTACACAAGAGCTTAACTAAGGTCTGTAAAAAGATCAGGGCTCAACCCCTAAGCATGAAGAACACCTTGTGCCACTTTGGCCTTATTAAATTGATCATTCTGGAGGAATTAAGATAGAAGGGAAGGAGCTGGCAACATTTTCTATTTTGGGAGGGATTTGAAACACAGACTCAACCCGTAAATGAATAGGGGAAAGGTGGAAAGAAACAGTTGACTCCTCAAAGCAGTTTGAGGAAGAGGAGGACTCTGCCAGGACCTCCAGAAGATAGAAACTCTGGTGTGAAATCTCACAGATCAAAGAAAATATTGAACTTTGAAACCACTACAGAGCAGCCTACAGAACAACCTACAGAGAAGAGAACAAACATATTAAACCTGCCCTACACAGACTCAGAACCAGAGAAAGAAGATGAGAGCCCTGTCATCAAAAGTCCTGAACATTCAACTGAGTTTTCACAGAATTATGAGACCTTTACTCACACAGAGGAGGGAGAAACATCAAAGAGCACTAAGTCGAAGAAAACACAGAAAATCAAGCATCTAAAAGAGGTAACCGCTCAGCAAGAGGTCTTGGAACGGGTAATCAAAGAAAGATACAATAAGATGTCTGATAACTTTGCAAAAACCAACGCTGCATTTGAAAGACTGGCTCGGGAAAGTGTTAAAGAGAAGAAAATAAAACAGAAGATCACCAAAGATTACAATAGTCTATGTTGGCTTGCAAAGCGCCTTAAAAGGAAGATCAAAAGATTGAAGCAAAAACAAAAGCAAAAGTCCCACCCAGATTTAAAAGTGCTTGCTCAAGTTGCTGTTAACATGCAAGGGGAGAAATCAGAGACACATTGAGTTTTGATGGAATCACAGTTTTGAAGGTGAAAACTCATTTTGGGCGCAGGCAGGGCTTTCACCAGCGCACAACGTATTTTTGCGACCAATTAGCTGGTGAAAGGAAGCGCTTTCTCCAGCTAACCAGCGAAATATAAAGTGAGTTAGCTGTTGAAAGCGGGAAAAGAATTTTTGGAAGCCAAGGACAGAACATGTCATTTTTCACAGGTTATAAAAGAGTTCCAGAGTATCAGGGCGATAACAATTTGCTTGCAAAGGACTCAGCATCAGAGGTTCGAGGGAATTTTGGGAACCACATGCAAAACAAATTTCCTCAAATATCGACTATGAACGTTGAAGAAATCCAAATGTCAAGACAGGTGCCTTGCCATGTTTCATTACATCACAGATTCTAGGAGCTGAAGGATACATATGGCGAATTTTTGAGATTGAAGACAATTCAAATGATAGTTTAGTTGTTAAATCTTTATTATCAAGTTGTTTAGTTAGGTTTGACTTGCTATTCTTAGATACAGATCCATGTCTTTAGGATCTGTAAAAATAATTGTAAGAGGCTATAAATGCCTATTTTTTCTAAGAGACAAGGGTTCAAACTGGGAGATATTTTTATGCTACTGTATAGACTCTTTTTGCATAAATAAAGTTCAGTTTCCTTTCGTTTTCAATATCAGAATTGTCCATCTTTCCTTTTCTGTACTTTGTTTCAGTTTATTTTAGTTCATGAAGACTGTTATCTCTTTATTGCGCTCATAGACTTGAAATTAAAGAATTCCTCTCTATCTTTCATTAATCCTTACATTCATTTGTATTTGGAAATCAAGAATATTGTTCTTCATCCCCCTCCTTTCAAATTACTTGATCTGATTATTGTTTCCTGAAAGAATTGTTTCTTTAGATGTGTGATGAGTTGTTTATTTCATTGATCATTAAAGACCCCATTGTCCCAAACACATAAAAACCATTATTTCTAAGTTACCAAGCATCCTTAGCCTACAACCCTAAGGAGTTTCTTGGAGTGATAACAAATTGGTGCCGTTGTCGGGGAGACAAAATTCAAGCTCTTCTTTCCTGGGATATGACATAGAGTTGATCTTTGATGATAGGCAAAGATTAGACATTTTCAGTTGGTTGTAATCATCTATCTGGCGACTCCACAAGTTCATCCTGGCTCCTAAGAGGATCAGTACTAGGGCGAATCCTCAAGAATCACCGATCACACCAGTGTCCAATCCATAATTAATTCTCAGAAAGGGAAAGAAAATTCAAGGTCAAAATTCAAGATCAGATATAGAAGGTAATCCTCTTTTCAGTTCTAGAAAATCTTATACAGAAAAATTTGAGTTCTTTTCAGAGAACATTGATGAAAAAACAACTATAAATACTGTAGAAGAACAAATTCTTTTTGATCAACAGAAAAATCCTAGTGATGATAAATTGATAGATTTTAATTTGATTGAAAAAACATCTAAGACTTTAGAAAGAAGCCACAGTTCTTCTTCCCTTGAGTCTTTCCACTCTCAACAACAAGAAGATCACTTGAACATTTATACTAGCCTCCTTGCTGTTGAACATCTCCTCCAAGAGCTATTTGCTAAGGGTGAAGAAAATTTAGCTGGACAACTTGCAAACTTTTACAGAGCCTCTTATCAGACGTCTTTCCCATTAGAAGATTCACCCCTATCACATTCCTCCAGTGTTGAAGACTTGAAGAAGAAACTATCATTTTCCCAACCCTTGATAGTCATGGCTGCACCACCTCCTTTGACTAAGATGCAACACATCCTAGCTGCTAGGTATGCACCACTCATATTGCCAAACCCAGTAGCAGCCATGCCAATGGGATACTATCAGAAGTATATGCTTAAATTCACAGGCGAAGGCGATGTGTCTGCTGAAGAACATATTGAGGCTTTTTACAGTTATGCAGAGAACCTTAATATTGAAGAAGAAGATGTTTGGACACAAGTCTTTGTCCAAATCCTAGATGGCCATGCTAGGAAATGGTTCAAAGAACTCCCTGCTGGTTCCATTGTCGGAATCGAGCAATTGGATGAGACATTTCTGAAACATTAGGGTGACAAAAGATATTTTGTCTACTACATCACAGAATTCAGAAACCTGAGGAAACAAAGTAGTGAGTCAGTCTCTGATTTCACTAAGATATTTAACCGGATGTATGGAAAAATACTAGCTGAGATAAAACCGTCAGATGCTTCTACCAAGATCACATATTATGATGCTTTTGATTCAGATTTTTGTTTGCTGTTGAGATAAAGGAGGTCACCAACATTATCTCTCATGCAAGATGCTTCCCTTGAGTTGGAATCAAATATTCTAGCCTCCCAGAAGCGGAAAGGAGATTCTGATAGGAGAAGACCAAAGAACGAGGCTTCATCTTCATCAAGTGCTGATCCGAAACTTGATAAAATGGTCAAGATGCTAGAGTCTCTAACCTATGAGATATCTAAGCTCAAGATCGAAAATAAACAGCCTGTGAAGGGAAGAGGCACTTATGATTCTGCAGGCAAAAATCCTAATCAAAATCCCAACAACTTCAGAAGAAATAATCAACCAACTCAGATCTTGCAAAGATAAAAGAATCCTACTGAAGATCAGAGGATACAGGTACCTCTTCAAAATGTTGTGATGGATGAAGACAATGGTGAAGATCAAGAAGATGGAGAAGGTGACATTCATTGTGTTGGAGAAGAGACAGGGAAATCTTATCTAACACAACAAGACTATGAGGAATCATTGATGACCGAACAGACAGAAGATGATCTTATGGGTGATGGCATTTTCACAACAAAAGATAAGAATAGATATAACCTCCGATCCAAATCTAATACTGCTCAACAAGATGCACCAGCCTCTCCTGAAAAGAGTACATCCCATGTTAAGCAAAAAGATCAGACATCAGAGGATCAACAAGAAAATCCTTCAAATGTGAAAGCATCAACTCCTCCCAAGAAGACTGCTGCCCCTGTCAAGCATCAAACTCCAGAAAGTCAGCCTCCTGTTGAACATCAAAGAAATCAGGAAGCCCCTTCCAATCAGGTAAAGGTTTCTGATAAATCTTCTGATAGAGTTCCATATTCTTTTAATTTTGAGGCTGAAATACACAAAATTAAAATTCCTATTCCTCTAGTCGAGCTGATGAAAAATGAAATGTTCAAAAGGGATATTCTTAAAACTCTAGATCCCCAATCTGTATCTCTTTCTTCTGATATCCTCAACATATATGATGATAATCCAACCATCACTCTGGGCCAAATGATAGAAGACAGAGATGAAAGTTGTCCTCCCTTTTACATCTCTCTAAATATTCATGAGAAAACCCTGCATAACTGTTTGTTGGACTCCGGTGCTTCGCACAATTTGATGACAAAGGTGGTCATGGATGAGCTTGGGCTGGAGATCACCAAGTCTTATCACAACCTTTTCTCTTTTGATTCTAGAAAGTCAAATGTATTGGGATGATTAAGGATTTGGCTGTAACCTTAACCCAAGCATCCATGAAGACTATGGTGATGGATATAGTGGTGGCTGACATACCTTCTAAATTTGGATGTCTACTATCAAGATCGTGGATGAAGAGACTAGGTGGAACTCTTCAAATGGATCTCTCCTATGCTACTATCCATGTTTTTGGAGGGGTGAACATAAGGCTATACAGGGAATCTCAGTTGGCATATGTAATCAGTGATGATAAAAATCCGTCCAATCATCCTATCTATTCGGTCGACACAGGTATGGGATATTGTATTTTGCAAATTGATGATTCATTGCCTGATACATTGCTGCTCAGAAAGCCCACATATCAGACTACAGTTCAGCCCATAGAAACAACATAAGACAATCTTTGGACCATGTTCTTTGACGGCGCTTGCACTAAAGAATCAGCAGGAGCAGGAGTGGTATTGATTTCCCCTTCTAAGAAAACTTCTCATTTGTCCTTTAAACTCGATTTTAAAGTGACTAATAATATTGCTGAGTATGAGGCACTACTTTTGGGGCTGAATGCAGTCAAAGAGAGGAAAATTAAGAAAATGCAGGTGTTTGGAGATGCAGATTTGATTATTCAGCAGGTGAATAAGTCATTTCAAGCAAAGCATGTCAGGCTGAAGGCATACAGAGATGAAGTGTTGAAGGAAATTCACGATTTTGCAGATTTTAAAATTGCATATGTACCTAGAGCAATGAATGAATTGGCTGATTCATTGGCTGTGTCTGCTTGTGTATTCATACCCCCTCTGCCTCATAAATTAACTTACAAAATTCAAGTTAAATATAGGCCCTCTCTCCCTGATAATGTAAAATTTTGGAAGGTTTTTGAAGATGATGTCGAACTCACTAGATTCCTTGCAGTGATAGATGAGTTTGCAAATCTGCAGATTGATTAGGAGAATGAACATGACAATGAAATCGAGGAGCCAAAGTTCAAAAGCAAAATCGCAGCACATGAAATAGTTCAGCTATCTACCAACAGAATTCCTAAAGGTTTGGTCCCATTGGAAAGGTTGTTCGATAACAATGATGTGGCTGTCAAATTGCAAAGTGGGGAAAAAGATTCAAAAGTTTTGCAGTATAATGTGGCTAGTGAGCAAGATCCTAAACATGTCAACTTAGCCTCACATTTGACTGAAAAACAAAGGGCTGATTACGGAGAATTGCTAAAGGAGTTTGCAGACATCTTCGCTTGGCAGTATGATGACTTGAATAATTTTGACACAGAGGTGATTCATCATAAGATTTCCTTGAATAACGACACCAAACCATTCAGGAAGAAGCTTAGATCCTTCAACCCTTTGTTGTTGCTTACAATGGAAAGGGAAATTAAAAAACTATTGGATGCCCGCATCATCATTCCCCTCAGATATTCAGAATGGATTGTGAATCTCGTACCGGTCAGAAAGAAGAATGGGGAGATCAGACTCTGCATCGACTTCAAAAATTTGAATAAGTTCTCTAGGAAGGACAACTACCCTCTGCCCAAAATGGAGCATATTCTGCAGAAGGTGTCGGGATCAAAGGTGATGTCTTTTATTGATGGGTTTTCTAGATACAACCATATCACTGCTATGTTGAGAAAATACTCTGAGGTAAAATGGACTGAAGCAGCCTGACATTCATTCAATGCCATCAAGGAATCCATCACAACAACCCCTGTTTTGATCAACCCCGATTTCTCCAAGGTATTTTACATTTTTTCATTTTCTTCAAGTGATACAATTGCAACAGTACTCTTGTAGAAAAATGCTGATGATCAGGAGCATCCGGTTGCCTTCTTCAGTAAAGTCTTGAGAGATGCAGAGGTAAAGTATGAATTGTTGGAGAAACAAGCATATGCACTTGTCAAGTCATTGAAATCTTTCAGAGTTTACATTCTTCAGGCAAAGGTAATAGCTTTTGCTCCCTCCAGTTCAGTTAAAGATGTGATGGTCCAACCCGACATAGATGGAAAAAGGAGTAAGTGGATAGAAAAGTTGTTTGAATTCGATGTTGAAATCAAACCAACAAAACTTGTGAAGGGTCAGGGCCTTGCCAAACTTCTGGCAGAGGAAAATTGCAGGCTGCTTGAAATAAATCTGATGAGTATTAATGCAGAAAATGTTCAGTCTTCAGAGAACAGAGAAGGTGAGGAAATGCAGGTCTCATCTCACTTAGATTATTGCAAATGGTACAACCATATTATTCATTTTCTGCAAACTTTATCAGTCCCATCAGATTTGACAAAAACTCAAAGAAGGGCTTTGAAACTCAAAGCCATAAATTTCTGCATCAATGACAACTTGTTGTTCTGGAAAAATCCCATAGGTTTATTGTTGAGGTGCATAAACCAAGAAGAAGCAGCTAAGGTCATGATTGAATTTCACAATAGTGAATGCGGGGGACATCACTATTGGAAAACCACTGCACACAAAATCTTAAGATCTGGTTACTACTGGCCATCCTTATTTTCAGATGTGTATGAGTTTGTGAAAACATGTGACAAGTGTCAAAGGTTTGAAGGTAAACAACAACTGAAGTCTCTTCCCCTCAAACCTATAGTGGTCATAGGGCCTTTCCAGCAGTGGGGCCTGAACTTCATAGGTGAAATTCATCCACCTTCTAGTGGTCAGCACCGGTGGATCCTGGTTTCCACCGATTACTTTACAAAGTGGATTGAGAGTATTCCCACCCGGAACGCCAATCATACTATCATCATAAACTTTCTGCAAGAAAACATATTTTCTAGATTTGGCTTCCCTAAGAGAATAGTCACTGATAATGTTGCTGCATTCAAAGATAAACACTTGGTGAAATTGTGTGAAGAACTGGGAATTCAGCTGGTACATTCCACAACTTACTATCCGCAAGGGAATGGCTTAGCTGAGTCATCCAACAAGAGTTTAGTCAGAATTATAAAGAAGCTGCTTGAACAAAATGCCAGAGGTTGGGATTCCAAACTGAAGTTTGCCTTGTGGGCTGACAGGGTTACATGTAAGAAATCAATTGGTACATCTCCTTTCAAATTAGTATATGGTATTGAAGCCATATTTCCTGTTCAACTTGCATTGCCGGTTGCAAAGTTCTTACAAGAAACTGATTCTGAACCAAGTGATTTGACCAGGAGAGTTCATAATTTGGTAGAACTACAGCAAGGTAGAGAGCAACTCTTGGAAAAAATAGAATTGCATCAAGAAAGAATCAAAGAAACTTTCGACAAGAAAGTCAAATCAATTGTCTTCAAAACAGGGGATTTAGTCTTAAAGTGGGATGCAACAAGACAGGAGAAGGGGAAACATGACAAATTTGAGGGTCTCTGGACAGGTCCTTTTGTCATAACAACGGTGCAGTAGAACAACACCTTTGTTCTCCAAACTCTTTCAGGCGAGGAAGTAGCAGGTGGCCCTTTCAACATGCGCTTTCTGAAGATCTATTTCTCATAAGGATTCCTTTGAAGCCTTTTTCTACTTGTACATATTATTTTTTAGTTCTTTTTTCTTTATTTTTGTCATTTCAATAACTCCATGCCCAATGGTACTAGCAAAACTATTTTTCAAATTTCTGTTTTAAGTTGTAATAAGCTTACTGAGTCTAGCTAGGTTCTTGGTCACCTCACAGGGAGATGCCCATCCCAATTGGAGCCAAATGTGGTGGATAGCATGGCTATTGGTAGTTTTCTCAAATTGATTTTGAGTTTTTCTAGCGGCAAGACTTAGGTTTTGTTTTTTGTCTTAGAAATAATATGACCCATAAAAGTCTTCTCTTCAAAATTTTCATAAAATGTTTTCAACAGCTAACGCATGCTTAAAATATGGTGGTTAGCTGGTGAAAGTGGCAACTTTCACTTGCTAAGGGACATTTCTCACAGGTCGTTAGCTGGTGAAAGTGGGGATTTTCAAACATCCAAAGAGCATTTTCCTACGGGTGTGCGTTGGTGAAAGTGGTGAGTTCCAACAGGTAAGGAGCATTTCTCACGGGGTGATGCGCTGGTGAAAGTGGTGATTTTCAACAGTTAAGGATTGTTTCCCACGGGCCGTTAGCTGGAGAAAGCGGGAATCACGTGCGTTTATCCACGTTTCAAAAATAAAATGATGATATGATCGACCCACATCATGCAATCAAGAAGGATGCGCTGGTGAAAGTAGATAATCATGAAAACTCAAGTTGCACGTCCAAATCGGATTATAAAGCGGATCTGGTTCAGTAACTCATGCTCCACAATCATGGCATCGGGAATGGAAAATTTGAATCCATTAGTGCAGGTATAGAAGCTGTAGTACCTGGCTGACAACATCAAATCAGTTCATCGCTTCTCCAACACGCATAACTCTCAAATGCATGCTAAGTTTCTATTGTTGAAAGAACAGAGCCGAGTTCTTTCACCAGCGCGAAACCTCGGCCCGAACATCAGTTTGCAGGGGTTGGTGTACAAAATTGTTTGGGGTTTCAAGTTGCAAATGGTGAGGAGACGCAGTGGTTCTTTACTCAGAAAAGCGTTGGACAACCTATCTTTCCTACAGACGCATCCACAAGTCCAGAGACACTTCTCAAACGCAGGTTGCATTGAATTTGTTGAGAGGCTGCAGAATGGTTGTCACCAGTCAACAACAGAGGATTTTGCTCAGAAATTTGACGGAGATAAGGCTCGTGTTGGGTCCTTGGAGATCATTGTAGATGAAGCTTCCATTGCTGCAGTGACCAACCTACCAAGATCGGGCCAGAGTTGGTTCAAAACCACTGCCACCAAAAACTTAAACTTCAGAGCTTATTTGAAGGAAGAGTTCAGGCATAATGCATGGAAAAAGAGTATGCCAGTTTCCCATTTAGAATATGATTGGCAAGATCTGCTTAAGGGCATCCAACTCTACATAACCTCTGAGGGCAGGTATGACAAACTCATGATGTATCATTTCAAGCTCCTAGACCATTTCACAGGTAAAACTCTCCTCAATTTACCTTTTTTCTTACACAAGAGCTTAACTAAGGTCTGTAAAAATATCAGGGCTCAACCCCTAAGCATGAAGAACACCCTGTGCCACTTTGGCCTTATTAAATTGATCATTCTGGAGGAATTAAGATAGAAGGGAAGGAGCTGGCAGCATTTTCTATTTTGGGAGGGCTTTGAAACACAGACTCAGCCCGTAAATGAACAGGGGAAAGGTGGAAAGAAACAATTGACTCCTCAAAGTAGTTTGAGGAAGAGGAGGACTCTGCCAGGACCTCCAGAAGATATAATATCTGGTGTGAAATCTCACAGATCAAAGAAAAGATTGAACTTTGAAACCACTACAGAGAAACCTACAGAATAGCCTACAGAGAAGAGAACAAACATATTAAACCTGCCCTACACAGACTCAGAACCAGAGAAAGAAGATGAGAGCCCTGTCATCAAAAGTCCTGAACATTCAACTGAGTTTGCACAGAATTATGAGACCTTTACTCACACAGAGGTGGGAGAAACATCAAAGAGCACTAAGTCGAAGAAAACATAGAAAATCAAGCATCTAAAAGAGGTAATCGCTCAGCAAGAGGTCTTGGAACAGGTAATCAAAGAAAGATACAAGAAGCTGTCTGATAACTTTGCAAAAACCAACGCTGCATTTGAAAGACTGGCTCGGGAAAGTGTTAAAGAGAAGAAAAGAAAACAAAATATCACCAAAGATTACAATAGTATATGGTGGCTTGCAAAGCGCCTTAAAAGGAAGATCAGAAGATTGAAGAAAAAACAAAAGAAAAAGTCCCACCTAGATTTAAAAGTGCTTGCTCAAGTTGCTGTTAACATGCAAGGGGAGAAATCAGAGACACATTGAGTTTTGATGGAATCACAGTTTTGAAGGTGAAAACTCATTTTGGGCGCAGGCAGGGATTTCACCAGCGCACAACGTATTTTTGTGACCAGTTAGCTGGTGAAAGGCAGCGCTTTCACCAACTAACCAGGGAAATATAAAGTGAGTTAGCTGTTGAAAGCAGAAAAAGTATTTTTGGAAGCCAAGGACGGAACAGGTCATTTTTCACAGGTTATAAAATATTTCCAGAGTATCAGGGCGATAACAACTTGCTTGCAAAGGACTCAACATCAGAGGTTCGAGGGAATTTTGGGAACCACATGCAAAACAAATTTCCTCAAATATTGACTATGAACGTTGAAGAAATCCAACTGTCAAGACATGTGCCTTGCCATGTTTCATTACATCACAGATTCCAAGAGCTGAAGGATACAGATGGCGAATTTTTGAGATTGAAGACAATTCGAATGATAGTTTAGTTGTTAAATCTTTATTATCAAGTTGTTTAGTTAGGTTTGACTTGCTATTCTTAGATACAGATCCATGTCTTTAGGATCTGTAAAACTGATTGTAAGAGGCTATAAATGCCTATTTTTGCTAAGAGACAAGGGTTCAAACTGGGAGATATTTTTATGCTACTGTATAGACTCTTTTTGCAGAAATAAAGTTCAGTTTCCTTTCGTTTTCAATATCAGAATCGTCCATCTTTCCTTTTCTGTACTTTGTTTCAGTTTATTTTAGTTCATGAAGACTGTTATCTCTTTATTGAGCTCATAGACTTGAAATTAAAGGATTCCTTTCTATCTTGCATTAAGCCCTACATTCATTTGTATTTGGCAATCAAGAATAGTGTTCTTCATCCCCCCTTTCAAATTACTTGATCTGATTATTGTTTCCTGAAAGCACTGTTTCTTTATATGTGTGATGAGTTGTTTATTTCATTGATCATTAAAGACCCCATTGTCCCAAACACATAAAAACCATTATTTCTAAGTTACCAAGCATCCTTAGCCTACAACCATAAGGAGTTTCTTGGAGTGATAACAGTAGCCTTCCAGACATTTGTTCACTATCTCGGTTTGTCCATCGGATTGAGGATGATAGGATGAGCTATGAGCCAATTGAGTACCCAAACAAGAAAATAATTCTGTCCAGAAATGTCCAGTGAAGATGGGATCTCTATCACTTACAATAATCTTTGGGCTGCCATGTAGCTTTTGAACCGTCTCCATGAATACGGTGGAAACTGTACTAGCTTTGAAGGGATGAGAGAGTGCACAAAAGTGTGCATACTTGGTCAGTCTATCAACAATCACCATGATGACACTCTTTCCTTTAGACTTTGGTAACACTATGATGAAATCCATCGAAACCTCCTCCCAACACTGACTTGGGATGGATAATGGTTGTAAAATACATGGGGTCTTAATTGTTTCCACCTTATTTTGTTGGAAAACCACACATTCTGCCACAAACCTTTGAACATTAGTTTTAAGGCCATCCCCAAAAAAGTCCTTCTTGACTCTATGGTAGGTTTTCAAAAATCCCGAGTGCCCTCCTACT
>ML780881.1:46077-77183 GCA_009831015.1 Picea engelmannii | reverse complement strand
AAAGTTGGAGTTTCTCCATTCTTGATTCACCTTCCTTGTGTCCTCATCATGAATTTCATGGGATGCATTTTCACTTTCGGGTGTCTTCTCTGTTACAAAAATTTTCAATACTTCCATGATCTCCCCTTTTAAGCCATCCATCTAAGTATCCAACTTAGCTTCTATTGAATCCATAAACTTAGCTTCCATTGAATTCATATTCTTTTGTAGTTCATTTATGTCCCTACACATTTCTTCACCTTCATCAAGAGTCCAATTAGGATTTTCTGGAGGCTTATTTGGTGTAGAAGGTCCCTTTTTCGGTGGCATGTTGGCAAAGTATCACTTTTGAATCTTGATTTTGAGGCGGTTCTGATAGACAATATTTTTTCTGTTCTATCTCCTAAGTTTTGGCCCTTCTGGGTATGAAACTTTCTTTTAGGTAGTTCTCTGATATTTCTTCTCTGCAATGCCATAGGTCTGATCAAAATTAGATGTGCCAAGTGGAATTTACGGTAACTTCCTCACAACTTGCTGATTTTTGGCATTTCCAGGAGATCTCACTTGTATAGCATGCCCCGCACAAAATAATTGATATCAAATTCTAAAACTTGCACCCAAAATACTTCAGACTGTCCACGATCTAGTGAAACCAGTCCCACTCAATTTGGATACTCTAGCAAGAAGTTATGATTGTTTTACCTGGATCACCTTCTTGAGACTGGTCAATAGGACTAGTCAGATACCCTATCTTACACAAGGTGTATCTAAAAATTTAGGATGACCCAGAAGCTGAAATTTTTACCACTGATACCTTACTAATTTTTGTAAATGGCCTCCATATTTTAGAGTCTGAAACGTTACAAAAAATGTTATATAGCGAAAATTCTGCAATGACTCATTTCAGGATGATTCCAGAACCCTATCTTGTACAGGCTGTATCTCCGAAAGTATAAGGCCTCAGGAGATGAATTTTGAACCCAACTTTCCTTGATCTGTCTACTAAATATCATCCTAGCCGTTCCTTTTGACACATTGTAAAAAAACAGTTATAGCGAAAATTCCACGGTGTCTCAGATGTAGCAGCGAAACCCCAAGACCTTGAGCTCTGATACCATATGTTAAGAACCAAACATCAATATAGCATAGAAAAACCTCAGGAAAAGTACTCAACGCCTTGAAAAAGAGATAATTTCATATAATAAGCCTCTTTGAGGGGGCAACCTTCTTTTACTCCACTTAAATGTTCAAGTACCAGATGATTCAAAATGAAATGTTTGCTTGGTATACATAGGAGACTAGGAGGTATAATCACAACTAATGGCCTAAAGCCGACATAAATAAAATAACATTACTAATATAATATGCCCCAATTAAGGGGTAATGAGCCAATATTAGGGCTTAACAAAAAGAGAGAAGATCATGAAAGATTTGGTTGGCATATCTTATCTAAGATATATGAGAGATGTGTGTAGGATTTGAAGGGATCATATCTTGTAATAATGAGAAAGTAGTTGAGAGTGGTTGAGAGAATAGTGGATCTATCATTATGACTCAGGTATATAAGAGAGTGTTCTCTCTTCATGAAGGGAGGCATGTAATTCATAATTTAGTATTGTAATTAGGAGAAGGGGATTCTTAGCTTTGATTCTTTCATTATTGTTCTTTCATGCTTTGTCATTTGATTCTTGTAATATAATTTGAGATTGATTTATTGTGTGAGCTCACATATGTCTTTTGTCATTCAACTCTTCACATGTTGTATTGCTTTCCTAGATTAATTTCCCGATTTCCTAGTTAGTCTTTCAATGATTTCCTAGATTAATTTCATTTCAACAATTTAGATTAGATTACTTCTATTTCAGTCCTTCATATATAGTGCGTGTGCTTCGTAAGCCTACGAACCTTGGATTGACAAATTAAATAGTTGGGCAAGTACTACAATGAAATTAAACGACCATATTTCCGCCTAACATTTTGGCGCTGTTGCCGGGGAAGCACGGTGTATTGAAGTTTAGTTTGAATTTTCATGCAAGTGTAATTAGTCATGCTCCTAACTCTGAGGTGACATATGGGTAAGGGCATGTAGGGAGTGTTTCAATTCCTGCAAGTGTGTCTGCATGTGTTGGTAAGGGGTCATAGCAACTACTTGAGTGGAGACTCCTCATGTTCTCCCTGCCAATGTATTCCTAAATTTGAGGTAAGACGTCGTCCTCATTTGGGACAGAGCGTGCAGAGTGTGACTTTCAATTTCTGCAATTTCAATTCTAGCAATTTCAATTTCAACAATTTCAAATTCAGCAATTTTGATTTTTGCAACTGTGAAGAGGTTTTCATGTGTTTCAACAAGTGTGATTTTCAGTTTTTATTTTTTATTTTTTATTTTTATTTTGATTTGGGTGCTGTAAGAACCCCTTTTGCAATATGATTTAACTATTAGTGTCATCTTGTAACAACTCACTCACATCCTTGTGAAAGTTGGGATTTCTTCTTCTCAGGAAGAGGAGATCTTGACAGCAGCCTAGAGCGTAAATACTCCTCCAGAAATGAACGAGGAATCAACATTTGAGGAACTTGAGGAGGAAAATTAGGAGCTGCAACATGATCCGAGTGAGGGAAATCACGCCTATGAAAGCTATATTGAACAATGGTTTCAAGCGACTACCATGTTAGGTTCTTTTAATTTTGTTAATTTAGAGTTCAACAACTAGATTCATTCATTCTTGTAAAATTCTATTTTTCATTCGAAAAATTGCCAATGAACATATTGTTGTTACTGTTGCGTTCTTGGATCCATTGGTTATTTGACTACACATAATTGATTTCTAAGATGTAATTAACATAGAGTAGGTAGGCTTTCATTTTCAAGTTTTGTTTTCATTATCAGATTTTTCTTTTACCTAGAATAAGTATGCTCTCCTCCGTGCTTTGTGCGATCGTGAGGATAAAAATATAGGGATGAATTTGATTTCAGGAATGAATGTTTTTGCGTCCATCCTTTGACTTACATATAAACACAGTAAACAAAAATTTAGATGAATAAAACAAAGCCGAGTTTTTACATGCTGATATAGTGACGTTTTTTTTTTTCTATGCTGAAACAATGAAATTTTTACATGCTGAGATAGTCGCCGAGACAGTGAAATTTTACATGCTGATACAGTAAAATTTTACATGCTGATACAATAAAAGTTTTACTTGTTGATACAGTGAATTTTTTACATGCTGATACAAATTTTTTTTACTTGTTGAATAGTGAAATTATCCATACTGAGACAATGACGTTTTTGCCGAAACAATGGTTAACGGTGTCAGACTTGTACGCCTCTTTATCTTTTAACTTTTGGTCTAGGTTCATTTCTAGTTTGAGAGGCAACAATACCATCTTCCATCTTTTATCCACCTGCTGGAACACCCTTTAACTTGGAATGAACCCTGCAAAAACAATAAACATGAGAAAGTTGCCTTTATCTGAAACCTACAATGAACAATTAAATGGCCAATCGTGCAATGTGACCCCCCCATCCCTATCTTCTTTTCCTTTGATATTCTATGATTAAGCCTGCAATAAAACATGAAAAACCTAAAACTGAACGAGGCTAATATATTGAAGAGTAAAAGAAGAATTTTGATTGATGGAAGTTGAACATAAGCTCAAAGGGAATTGTCGGTGACATAGAGGATAACTTGAAATTAACCATTTTCCTTGTCAGCCAGAGAATGCAGTTCCTTGGGTATGTTTGTTGTAACTTCACCCAACATTTTGGCCTCGTAATAATTATTCTACGATGATTTTTGAATTGATCTATTCCAAAAGTGTGTCTCCAACTAGATTTACGAGTTTAGTTGAATATTCTTAGGTTGAATTTATTTTTGTTACGATCTCTAAGATCCGTATAATCTTGTTTTGGCCATTTTCAATCCCAGAAATCAATTCAAAAACTTAGTGATGAGGTTTTCCAAGTTGTTAACCAACTATAAGAAATCGATTAATCTGCTTAGTTGGATATTTTTCCAGCAAGAAGACAACTATTCCATCTAGATATAAACCACCTCCAAAATTAAAGATTGATCTTCTCTTTCGAATACGGAGAGAGTAACGACAGACAATTCTAATGCTCAAATTGAAACTGTCTGTCACTTGACGTCCATTTGCAGACAACTAACTTCGGGTGAAATTTATGAGCAAACAATGATGAATTTTAAAAATCGGGCACATGGGTTTTGTGCAGAAGGGTCTCATTTAGTTGACTATGAGCGATTTTTGCAAATTTTTCTTGGTTTGAGAGAAGTTCTGATTTTTCGGACCATGAAGAAGGCAGATTTCGGGATGGCCGGTTTTCCATCGTAGGCCTGGTTCACACAGAGGAAAGAAGAAATGGTATCTAATGGAGAGATCATTCTCTTTATCGTTGAGATATATAAAGTTGTTGATGCAGGTGCTACACAAGGAGCTTGATGCATATCACGTGAGGTTAATAAAATATCAGTCCGGTAAGCCACAATTCGCCTTTCTTTTCTTGTGTGCAATCATCCATCTCTAGATTTTATTTGGCAATGATTTTTCAAAGAGGTAGAGGAACAAGTCTCCATGTTTTGGTTGCAGCAGAGAGATATTTTCATGATGCACTATGCATGCTATTACAAATTGTATAAAACAACATAGTGATTCTTTGTGGGGAATGACCTGAGATTCTCATGGCCTGAAATGTGATACTCCCACCAAGGATTATACCCACTAAGAGTTTAGTATAGTACTAATGCTATCTAGATCCAATTCACTCCTGCAGAAAAATCTGACTAATTGAAACATCTTTAGATGCATGTTTAGGCCACTGTATTTCCATTCACGTTGAGTAAAAATAATAAGAGTTTTTGTTTCATTTTGTTATAAAACAAAAACAAAACAAACAAATAAACAAATTTAAAATTTGGAAAACAATATATATATATAACAATGAACTTAAAAACAAAAGAAAAATTGCAAATGGATGTTTTAAATCATTCCTGAAAATAGTAATAAGTACATGTTTTTACGTTTAATGTTTCTTTGTTTTTATTAAGTCACTTTGGCGGAATCAATGATGAAACTAACAAGTGCGGGCAACAGGTATAACTGCCATTATTTTCTATTTTGAATTTTTTCGCATTTGTACTTAATCTTGCATTTCACAAGTTTGATTGCAGGATTAGTATTAAGATTGATTGCAAGAACAAGACGCTCGTAATTCATGCCACAATGATCTTCAAGAATCACAACATTTTTCAAAAAAAAAACATGCTTTGAAAACAATTTGAAGGAGTTGATATTCATTATACATTTCATTATGATGTTGTTACACATGTATTTTACATGTTGTTACTCTTGTATTTGCAACATGTTGTTACTACACCTATTCATAAACCATTCTACATCATGATATGCTTACCTAAATTACTCCTTGTCAGTACATTGATCATCCCAGTGTTGAAGCCATCTTCCATTGCCTTATCCTTTATGAATTCACACACGCTTATCTTTCTGTGTTGCATACATCATTTCCCTTATCTTTTTCAGTTCATTTTTGCCTTTTTTTTTTCTTTCCATTCCAGTTTGACTTACGAATAAAACCATTCAGTTCCCTTTCCATGATTCAATTGCCTTGCCATAAACATTGTTGCTACTAAGATATTTCATATAAGTCTTCCAAGTCTTTTTATACAAACTCGCGTTGACTGATGTGAGATTCCTTAAGGCCCAAATTTCAACAAGTCTTTCCCCATCGACCTCAGCACCTTATCTGGGATATAGGCTAGAGTTCCTTTTGAGTACCTAGAGGCTTGCATGCCTTAATGGCAAGTTCTCTCGCTAGCAATCATGGGAATACATCAATGTCCCTTGATCATTATATCTTGCAAGTGGCTCGACATAAGCACATCTATTTGCACTTCGCAAGATGTACTCAGGTACCTTGACACTCATTGACATCATTGGTGAGTTTGTCTCACATTGGTTAACGACATTCATCAATGGTCGGTAATCCAATGATTTCTCTTCATGCTCGACATCGACACATTCATTTGCATGATGAGAATTGTACCATCGGTTTTGTAGCGGGTGAAGACTGTACATTTTTTTTATAACTCTATCAATAGTTATAGCTGTATGAATTTATCTGAGATCACCACAGTTCCACTTTCCACCTTCTACATTTTCCATGATTTAGCAGTAGCAGTTCAGATTCCTTCACTTCCCATGATCCAGTTACAAAAACAACAACATCCGTAGTTACATTTTCATGATCTTGCAGTAGTGACACCTTCCAACAGTCACATTCACATATTCTTTTCTCCAATAGTTACAACAATTGTAGCTACATAACCAATCACGTTTTCCTGATCCAGCAGCTGCAACAACTACATTTCTATTGCATAATTCATCTACTTTTTGGGTGAGTGGAGGTATGTTGTTTTCTAAGCTTTAATCACACAATTCCTTATATGCTGACTTGAATATTTTGGAAAATTTCCTCGCCATGCTATATTTCCTTCCAGGACCTACACTAAGTTGCATGAGGGCATGCACCCGATTCAGTTTGTGGGGGGGGGGGGGGGGGNCCTATCTCATTACCAGTATTCCATTTTTCCACTATTATCACTCCATTTTTCATCTCATTTATTTTTTACCAAATTTTCTTTTCCAACAATCCCATGTTGCACTTTGCTTCATATGCATTGATATACATGTTGGCATGATTAATAAAAGATAGAGAAAAGTCTTTCTTATACTCAATTATGCTCTCTTATACACATTGATAGCTTATTATTTCCAGTGAGTATATGGCTAAATTATTGCAACAAGAAAATAAATAAGTGAAATGAATATTGTTAACACAAGAACCAACATTCTTTGTATTCATGGTTGTCACACAAGAACCAACCATAATAAAATTTCACATGTTGTTACACATATTTTACATGCTGTTACACATGTATTTTACATGCTGCTACTCTTGTATTTCAAATCTTGGAAATATTCCTTATTAAAAAGACATCATCAATCAAAGCCAAAGTCTGAATGCCAAATGTATTTGAGAAAATCCATGCATAGTTGCATGAGGACATGAAACAAGTTCAGTTGGGGAGGATGTTAGGACTCATAAATGTCGCATTTTCATCCACCTTTCCCTTCACTATTCCTTACATTTCATCGTCCCATTAACCTTCCATCATACCATTTTCATAAATACATTTGGGTTTCACATTATTATTTTCCACTTTATTCATTTTAGTATTATAAGTGAATTTGTGATTAAATATCAGAAATTAACATATTTTCATTATACATCAAAGTTAGATGAGTTTGATGATGTGTACAGGCATATTTAAATATTTCAACAAAGTCAAAATTCACCACCTATCCTCAAATTCGAATTATATCTTCAAACTTGAAGATTTGAAAGAGAGAAGATCATGGAATATTTGGTTTGCATATCTTATCTAAGATATGCGAGACATGTGTGGAGGATTTGAAGGGATCATATCTTGTAATAATGGGAAAGTAGTTGAGAGTGGTTGAGAGAATAGTGGATCTGTCATTATGAAACTCATGTATATAAGAGAGTGTTCTCTCTTCATGAAGGGAGGTATGTAATTCATAATTTAGTCGTGTAATTAGGAGAAGGGGATTCTTAGCTTTGATTCTTTCATTATTATTATTTCATGCTTTGTCATTTGATTCTTGTAACATAATTTGAGATTGATTTATTGTGTGAGATCACATATGTATTTTGTCATTCAACTCTTCACATGTTGTATTGCTTTCCTAGATTAATTTCCTGCTTTCCTAGTTAGTCTTTCAATGATTTCCTAGATTAATTTCATTTCAACAATTTAGATTAGATTACTTCTACTTCAGTCCTGCATATATAGTGCGTATTTTTCGTAAGCCTACGAACCTCGGATTGACAAATTAAATAGTTGGGCAAGTACTACAACATAATTAAACGACAATATTTCCGCCTAACAATACACAATACACCAATGTTTTATGTGGAAACCCAAATCAGGATAAAACCACATAATGAATTTTCTTATATGTCTTGAAGAATTACATTCATTGGAAGCACCAACTTCCTTTATTTTCCATCTGCAACTAGAAGGATCCTCCAACCCCCTAGTTTCTCAGGACACAACCTGAGGGAAGCTCCAACTCCCCAATTCTATGGCTATAACCAGAAGGAGTCTGCAAACCCCTATGTTCTCTGGATACAACCGGAAGGTGGCTACAACCACCTATCCTTGCCCCGTACAACCGCCCTAAAGTATAAGTAGAATGATGGAACCACTGTCAACCTATCACTGTGAGATATACTGTTGTAAACCTGTACCAATAAACCTGAACCATGCATCAACAATGCATCAACTTGTACCTCAACCTGTAATCAACCTGTACCATAAAAAATTGCATAAGCCATGCACCAACCTGTACCAAGCAAGTGCATCAACCATGCACCAACATGTACCATAAACAAGTGCATCAACCATGCACCAACCTATACCAAACAATCTGTAATCAACATGTACCATAAAAAAGTTTATCCAACCATGTACCAAGTATGTACCAATCATGTTTCAAGTACTCATCAACTATGACTCATGAATATGTACCAAAATCATCAACTATACACCTCATGTATGTGCCAACTCATCAACTACTTGTCTCAACCATGTACCCAACTTGTACCTCAACCAAAATCCCTCCTCAATTTCATCATCCAAATATGATTTGTAACTCTGTAATAGAACTGGTTTATCTTATCACATACCTGCAAACCTTCCTTAACTTTAACAACAAGAGACTAGCATTTTCATCAAACGTTTCTTTAGTCTCACAAGACTAGTTTTGGATTAGTCAACAACCCTAACTTGAAATAATCATAACTTTGTACCTGTAATGAATAAAGATCTGAAACTGATACACAATATTCTTAGTGTGTTTTATGCAATTTCTCTAGGTGTCACTACTTGGAACCTCTGAGAAAAGGAGTTATAGAAAAAATGGCACACCTTGCTGAATTCTGGTTTATTCTAGAGAGCGACCTTGTAGAGCGTGCCACACACAGAATATTTGTTGAATTGATATGAAACTATTACACAGAATACTAAAGAATTTACTATAACCAACACATTTGGTCTTACTGAATTTGGATCTGTTATGAAGAAGTTATGACGTGTTTACCCGAATCACCTATTTTTGACTAGTTTGAGGACTAGCCACAAACCCTATTTTCCATGGAGTGTAACTCAAAAAATACAACGACCCACAAGATAAATTGTTTACCACAGATACTTGGATATGTTTCCTCAATGGCATATAAATTTCACAGTCTGAATCATTCTTGAAAACAAATTATTGCGAAAATGGTGAGATGACCTGAAAAAAACATACCTTAGAAAGCATCATCAAAAAGATTTATCCTTCCTTGAATTCTGGCCTTCTTTTCTTCACTTTCCTCATAAATTAGGCTTAGATATCCTTTGGTTACCTCATACACCTATAGTTATTCAATATGCTCAATTTTGTCTTAAATGAGAGAACCTTGTCACTTATTTATACTCTCCAAGTAGCTTCCTTAAAAACATCTTCTAGGTCACTTTGCCCACTTTTCTTATTTTAGGGTTAACTCACTTCTAATATCTCCATTAAATTTATTATTGAATCAATTTATTTTTTATTCACTTTGAATTATAGTACACTCATCACTTCACTTTATTATTGAAGTGGTGGAGGCCCAACTGGAGGGACTTAGTTTCTCGGTTCTGATATGTGTCATTAAAAATGTTTTTCACCTATGTACTTCTGTTGATTACATTAATAGAAATACTCTTTTATCATCCAATTGATATCTTGCAAATATTTGAATTACTTTCCATGGGATTATTTGTTATTTTAATTAATTATGCTAATTTATATGCTAACATTATATATTATCACCACATGCTTGCGTATCTTGGTTGTTGAGGACAAGCTACAAGTATAAAGCTTTGGGTCATGTTCTCAATGGTGGTCTTCTTCGAACGCCCAGATGAGGTAGGATTCTAGAATTCTCTTGTTAGAATTTGATTTATATAACATATTTGATATTAGAGTTGATTTTTGGGTGTCATTTCATCTGTTGTGGTTTGCCCCTAGCCATAGAGATATTTTTCTCGTAAAAAAATTGGTGACTCCGCTGGGGAGATCTCCTTTTTTGGGGTATTGGGTGTTTTTTATCCAAGATTTTCTCTTTGTTTGCCTGATTTTCTATGTTGCCTATTGCTTGACAACCTATATTTTGACTTGCATATGAGTTTGTTGGCTTAACCCTTGCCCTGACAGTATCTTTTTTGGCATACACGGGTTTTCCCTTGACAACTGCATACATACACAAGTTTTTTGTCTTTGGGGAATGCATATACACATCTTTTCTCTGAACAATCACATACATCATATCTTAAGTATTTTTGGTTGAGTTTGTTGTTTGCTGGGTGAGTTTTTACTAGTTTCATAGACTTCTTGGGTCCCTATTCTGACTGTTAAGTGCCTACAAAGTGATAGGAAACCATTTTGTTGTTGAATTTTTGGGCGAACTCCTTTATTGCCATTTTTCCATTTGTTGTCCTTGCATACTGGTTTGGGTAGTTGCTTATTGGTATCCTACTTGGCTTGTCTCTTTTTTATTGCAATAGGTTCTTCCTGTGAGGTTGATATTCAACCCTTGCATTTTCTTTTTATTATATCGAAAATACAAAAATATTTTCTTTCTTGCATTTTACTTATGGAATTTTCACTTTTGATTACTTTGCATTGATTTTGACATATTCAGAAAGATTGCACTTTATTGAAATGGTAGAGATTATGTTGTGGAAATAACATTTAGAAGCATACCATCTCTTTGAAATTCAAGACTAGTACTTAGAAATGTTTTTATATTTGCTTCTTTGTATATATGTTGAGTCATAATACCACCAGTTTCATGATCACACCTCTTGAGTAATAAGAAGCCATTAAAATTAACGTTGAATAATTAAAATTGATTAGAAACAATTTTATTTCCAGGGTACACAAACAAGTATAGGACTTAGGGCCTTTGAATAGGATTTTGTGAGTAAACTTCTCCAAGGCTATAAAAATGAACATATGTGTCTGACTAGGGAGTGGTGAAACCCATTATGTAATTGGTGTTCTCAAGAGGCTCCAATCACACCGGAGTTAAGCATGAGGTCACACGAAGTTGGTTGTAGAGATAGACCTCTAATAACTTCCTAGTGTTAGAGATATTTCTGGGGTTCTATTCGTATCTGGGGGTCTTGCTAGTACCTTTACCTCCATGAGAGGCGGTGCTTTTGAGATTTCTTTCTTTGTTACCCTACCCATACAGTGGACTGGACTTGTGACCAATCTCCTGAGAATTGGTTATATCATGGTGAATTTAGTTTCTTGACATAGGTAGCCACATAGGTTACTTGCAGGGGTTATTCTGCAGGTACGATAAGGGTCAAACAATACACATAATTTATGGAGGATTTCCTCTCTAGAGGGATATGACCGACTGTGTTGTGAAGCCTACTAGGGTCCTTATAACTGATTCTGACACATCCACTCTATTTTTTTGGAGTCGCGGGCCCCTCTTGGGCGAGGCATACCTAGTTTAGTTCAGAGGTCCTTCTCAGCCATTATATCCTGTTTGTGTGCATTGGCCTTTTTCTTTATCTAGGAGTGTTCTCTCTGATTATTAGTTGGACTTAGGATTTTTTTATTGTATCTCAAGTTTTGAGTCATCATGGAGCAAGGACAACCTCCTTGCAAGTCCCTTCATATTTTTAAGTTACCACCACGTCTTGATCCTTTATCAAATCCATTTTTGAAAAGGCGTATATTTAATAAGTGTGGTGCATATATCTTCACCTTCTAGGCTCATGATCCTCCTACCATGAGTACCGAGTCAGATATGAATGTTTCAGGAATCCCTTCAACTCCCCTATCCTCGATGATTATTGGATTCCCCTCGACTCCATTATTATCAACAATGTGGATGCTAGAGGCTTCCTAATCTAGTGATACCAAACCCATGAGCTCTTCTTGTCCCATGAAAATGAGTCATTTTTTATTCCCATATAGTATGTCGAATTGTGATTCTCATTTAATACCTTCAACGTCTAATCCTTTTTCTTTTGGTATGCCCGACATGACATGACACTTCTCATCCTCTATTTCGATGGCTAATATGAATCCTAGTTTTGGGTCTGGGGGCACGCCACCTGCTTACGTTCCTTTATTTTTTAGTGGAGGTCATATTCCCCTAATGAATCCTACAGTTGGAGGTTGGAATCCTCTTTCCTCTGGGCCTAATCCAATATTCAATGCTCTAGTATGGAATGCTCAAATGTGTGGTCAATTTACTTCTTATATTCCATCCATCATCCCTTCTTCCTCCACGTCAATTCTGAAAAACGATTTTATTATGGTCAACCTCCCTCTGTCCTCTGACGTTCCATTTAGAGGGAGTCATTTTTATTATATGGGAAACCCCCAGCATGGAGTTCCTTCATCTGGGGGAAATGTATATAATCCTTATCATGTCGCTTCCACGGGTATGATACCCTTAAA
Source organism: Picea engelmannii (assembly GCA_009831015.1). Lineage (NCBI taxonomy): Eukaryota > Viridiplantae > Streptophyta > Pinopsida > Pinales > Pinaceae > Picea > Picea engelmannii. The sequence goes on along the minus strand of ML780881.1, from coordinate 64,573 downwards.
ACCTTTTGTGAATCAACATGGAGGAGGATATTATCCTACTGGACAGGGCCATGGCATATACTATAACCTTGGATGGTCTACAATCTCTCAAACCCAATATTTCCCGGGAGCATGGGCTCAGATGCCGCAACCCCGCCTCCTTTTTTGGCCACGCTAAATCTTCTAGATTTGTCAAATTTGATGAATGACCCCATGCATCACAATCCATCATGGCCCTCCATCCCTACCAAGCTTCCTTCTGGCATTCCAAAGTTTCAAGGAAAGACCAGTGAGGATCCGGGGGATCATGTAACTACCTTCCACCTTTGGTTCTCATATAACTCCCTTAATGATGAATCTATTCATTTGAGGCTATTTCAATGCAACCTCATGGGGTCGCCATGAAGTGGTAGATTGATATACCTGGGGGAACCTATAGAACTTTCAATTAGATGGTATTAGTTTTTCTCAATCACTTCCAATTACCGGTTTGTTATGATGCCGACCTAGAATGTTTTTCGACTCTTCGTCAAGATAAAGCCACACATATCTCTGATCATATTAGTGGTGTAGACATAATAGGTTTATTAAAGCCTACATTCCTCCATATTTTCTTTTGGAATGGTTCCTCAAGTATTTGTTGCCTTACATTTCAAAGGATGCTTCTACATCAAGAGTGACATTTGAGAAAGATGCCATCTTAAAAGTCCAATGGTTGGACCTTATATATGCTCAATCTAGGATTCTTTACAAAATTCTCCCTAGCGCACCATGGTCAAACTATGATCTTAGAAAAAATCTTAGGCCTCATGCCGATGACATCATAGGCTCTGCAAATGCTAAGACTACAGACATGGTGATGAACTAGTTGAAATATTTGTCTATTATCCAGCCTGTAGCAGGAAAATCTTCGACTTCATCCTCCACCACCCAATCGACGGATGTGCACTCTATACAGTCATCGTTAAACCAAAATGGTAGCTAATGACTAGGGTGGAACAATAGGAAAGGACGAGGTAATAATCATAAGGGTGGGAAGAATAATAATAATAAATCCAAGGATGACACTAATAATGATAAATCAAATACTAGTGCTGGTGAGTGAAAAAAATAAAAGCGAAAGGTGAAGTTTTCTTGTAAACTTTGTAAAGATGATCACCTTACCCACTTTTTCCCCAAGATTGAGGATGCCTTGAGGCTCATTGCACAACAACTTGTTGTGTTGAGTAACCTGTTTCCACATAACCAAAATATGACCTCGGGGACCTCCAACACCGGAAATGTGTCGAGTGGGAGTCAAAACCCCTCGACACATGAAGGTGGCCACCTATGCATCAATATGGTAAAGTATTAGATTGATGTATCCACTCTATTTGGATATTGAAATTATTCATAGAATTTTCTAGGTCCAGAGCCTCCTTCTCCCTCAGAAACATCGTTGCAGATCGATAATCCAAAACCTCTGCCTCATATTATGAAAGGAGTAGTAAAGTGTCCTACCCACAATCCTAATTCCAGAAAACTACTCGATTGTTGAGGATTTGGGCCAAACCCCACGCACAATGTGAGATTTGGAGGTGCTCCAGACGTGTCCTTCACAGAGGAACACCTTTCTATATGCGTTAGGATCTCTAGATCCATGTGGCTCAAAGTTTATCAAATTTGATGTCACAGATGGTAAACCTCACTTACCTTACTCCGTGGCCTTTCAAATCCCTATGGAGTAAACAAAAAATACCATCAAACGTATTGTAATTGATGAAGGTTCTTTGACATCCATGATGTCTCTAACTTGTTGGGAAGCCATTGGATCTCTGCTTCTGTCTCAATCCATGACCATGTTGACTACATTTGATGGGAATTATTTTAGACCCCATGATATCCTTCCCACTTTCCCCGTCTAGTTAGATGGAAATACTAAGGAGGTTGAGGTCAAGGTGGTTGATGCACATCTCAACTACAGTTTACTACTAGGGTGTAATTCGACTTATTCTGTGATCACTGTTTTGTTTTCAGTTTTTTTCACTCTATGATTTCCTCATGAAGGGAAGATTGTGATGATTGACCAATTGTCCTTTGTGCATCCTAGTCCTAATGCATCGATGGGACCTTCAATCCATATTATTGATAATTCTCAATAGACAACTGAGAATGTTGGTGTTGGAATGTATTCCTCCTTGATGGGTACTTTTGATTTCATGACACCAATTCAACATGTTCATGCCATATCCAGTGAGTCTTCATCATCGATGAAGTCTGGTCCTTTCCGTACTTCGTATTTAAATGACCCTTGGACCCTACCTTCCCCAACTATGTCATATGAAGGTCATTCACACATTGGGATGACAATGCCATTATCCAAAGTAGAAGTTGTGTATCGGGTGATTCTAGAAGCTATTGTTGACCCGGATCATTCCTCCTCATGAAAAGATGAGGTGGATCCCATTTTAGAGCCCATATGGGCCTTTAAATAATATTTTTCACATGATTTCCTTGATGATACTTTACCTTTGGATGAAGCCATCTTAGAGGCCATTCTGGTCCTGATAGGCCTTGGGACGATATGCATCATCGATCCTATTTTCTCCCAAATATTGCAAGGATTGAACAAGATGAATTCAGATCCACCCTAAGTGAGATGGTTGGTCACGCAATGGTTCCATTATATATGCATGGTATTTATGCTAAAGGAAACATTTAAAACATTTCTCCTACTATCGCGATCAACATCTCTCGAACACTTGGTAAAATTAAAAATGTATATATTGATGTAGAGTGTTCTCCTGAGGAAATTCAGATCTACACCAATATTTTCAAAGAATTATGAGATGTGTTTTCTTGGTCATACGAAGAGATGCCAGGGATCGACCCCAACATTTTTGAAGATGAAATTAAAACCTATCCGAATGATAAACCTATTCGACAACGTATTAGAGTTGTAAATCCTAGGAAGGCCCCCACTATTAAGGCATAAGTAGAGAAGTTGCTCAATGTTGGTTTTATTTACCCGATTCCCTTGACTGAATGGGTGTCCAACCCCATTCCCATAGATAAAAAGCAAGGAACCATCCATGTATGTATGGATTTTAGGGACTTGAACAAGGCCTGTCCTAAAGATAACTTCCCCACTCCTTTTATTGACCAGATTCTCGATGAGTGTGCAGGAAGTGAAGTCTTTTCCTTTATGGACAAATTTTCAAGTTATAATCAAATTTAGATCAAACCCAAGGATCAACACAATATGACATTTATTTTTCCTTGGGGTACCTTTGCATACAAGAAAATTCCTTTCTGTTAGCACTAGAAGTCACCTCTGGATTACGGCAGAGGTAAGCGCAGTACCCATCAGTTTTATGTCACAATGAATAAATTTAAGGGTGGTATAATGGACACAGTCTTAGGATTATAGCACTTTAACTCACAAAAACTGGGATGGCATGCATAAGAAGATGAGGTATTGATCTAACTTCAGTCAGTAAGTTGTAGTAAAGGGTGAGTAGGGGGAAGAACGGGTGAGGAAATGTAGAGGTCTGCTATGGACATCAGGTCTTCTAGAAGCCTAAGGAGGAAAAGATCCGAATACAAGATCTTCTTGAACCCAAAACTTTAGGAAACTGAAAACGTCATAACAATATTGCAATCAAACATACATTACAATACAGTCACAACAACTAGACTGGATCACCCATGCCCGAGTCTTCGATATCAGAAGAAAAAGAGATGATAGGAAATCTGATTGTCATTAAACAAGAAGTCTCAAATGGAAACCCTTAACCAGAGAACCAGAGGCTTCATTAAAACTTTACAATACAGGAGCTTAGCTCAACCATCGACCATAACAAAATATCAAAACTGAGTATTTATAGTCAGAACAGTTGCCACCACCAGGAATGTGACCTAGTCACTACAATCAAAGATTTGCATTTACATATTCTTCTGTCAGTCCACACTTTCATTCTTCTGCCATACATGATCTCAGGTTGGTATGGGATTTGCAGGGGAATCCATTGACATGATAACTTTCGGCTAACAGTATGCCTACACAGTCGTCTTTCCATGCTTTCCATTTATGGGGTGAGACGAGGTTTCAACCACCTCCCCCATTTCCATTAACTACCTGCATTGGGATAGGGATGGATCCTGAGACCCATGAATTATCCAGGACACGTCCACAAATCCTCCCAATTGATATCGACATCTTGAGACCATGCAGATCCTCAACTGAGACTAACACGAGCGATTTGATCCTTTGCGCAACTCCATTCTCTTTCCCCACACAACTGCGGGCCGTGACCTCATGCTTATTCATATGAAATCTTGGGATTTCTTATTTTAGGAGTTTTCACTCCCCTTGATTTCAAATATCCCACTATTCGATTCTGCAAAATGACCCAACTAGATCGACGATTGGATTTTCTTTGATATTGACGGCCATGATCATTTCCTTGAACAAACTCAGCCACCCGCTGCTTGATAGGTGCTTTCCCTTTCTTTATGAATCTGCTTCCATATGACTGCATGATGTGATCGTTGGCCTAATTCCCAGGAGTTTCAGGATTTCTCTTTTCACGAGTTCGCACTGTATTTCCATGCTGAAATCTTCAAGTCGCGAAATCGTGATCGCTCAGATCGGGTGACACGCATATTTTTGCATTAGATGGACCATATAATTTTGACATTTTGGGACCTTAGACCATTGACACTTCTCACCTCAGCCTTCGTGAAAAGAATTTCTTCGCAGATCCTGCACCACGTGTCCTTCTAAAATAGACGGCCCAGATCATTTCGTGACTTCGCGTTTCATGAGTCCTCATGAATCTTCCCTTTTACTTCTCCATTCCGTGAGTCAACAAAATGATAATATTGCGCAACGTGTCCTTCCTAGAATCAACGACTAGGATGGCCTCGCGATTTCAAAACTCTATCCGACGCTATACTTCATGTAACTTCATGATCCCGAACGCTCAATGGTCATCGATCTGATCTGCCTAGTGGATCTCCACCGTTGAAAGATGATATTTCTCACTGGATTGATTTGAGTCCATATGAGATCGCTCTAAGTGATGCGCTTGTGGTTATGGCTACGGCCTCTGTAAACAAATACTTGGATGACTGGTTGAGGGCTAGGGAATGCAAAAGGATCAGTGACAGAGACCAGGAGAGAGAAGTGATAGACCTCAGAGAAAACATAAAGTCTTAGGTCCGACACCTCTCAGGCAGACAAAAGAATAAAACTATAATTCGAAAGGAAAACCAGGAAAAAATACAGACTCAGGTAGAAACCACAAACCCCTAAGGCTTTGACAATTTTATGTGATAACACTTTCGGTCTTAAAAACATCGTAGTGACCTTCCAACATGCCATGACCTTTTCATTTCATGATATTAAGCATATAGTCAAAGATTACCTAGACGATATCACTGCTCACTCTTGCAAGAGGGTAGATTAGTCGACTCACCTTTGAATAATATTTGAGAGATGTCGTTATTATCACATTTGGTTGAACCCTTACAAATGCATCTTTTCTGTTATGTCTGGTTGCCTTTTAGGATTCATAGTATCTGAGCATGGGATCATGGTGGATCCTATGAAGGTTGAGGAAATACTTTGGTTGCCTCCCCTACACACCATTTGACAAATTCAAGGTTTACAGGGGAAGGCTAACTTCTTGCGTCATTTCATAGTGAAATATGCCAATATAATTAAAGGTTTCATGCATCTTTTGAAGAAGCACACTCCATTCATATGGGATGAGTGAGACTATGAATCCTTCGATGCTCTTAAGAAATCCTTGGTATCGACGACTCTTTTGAATCCCCCAGACTATAGTAGAGAATTTTCTCTTTATATCGCTGCATCCAAAGGGACGGTTGGTATGGTATTGGTTCAGGAGGACGATGAGCTCCATGAGCACATTGTCTACTACCTTAGTCAAAATATGGTTGGTCCTAAACTTAAATACTATCACATAGAGAATCTGACCTTGGTCGCTGTACATGTAGTTTAGAGATTATGGCATTATATATTACTCTGCAAAACTACCGTGGTTGCTATTTTTCAAGAATTTGATCTTGATTTTGCTTCTACGAAATATAAGAAGTCGCTAGTTTTTTATGAACTGATGTTAGACTTCCATAGACTAGATGAGGATATTTTTCATGATGATTCATTTGCAGATGAACATATTTTCCTTATCTTGTCTTCAGACCCCTGGTATGGAGATATTTTAATATACCTTCAAACCTTGAAGTTTCCCCAACATCTGTCGAGAGACAATTAGAGACACTTTCTATCGTCGAGGGGTGGATAATATATTGCGTCGTTGTTTGACTCTCGAGGAAGATGAATATGTTCTCAATGATTGTCACAATGGGGAGTGTAGTGGTAATGTATCCAGGCTTGCGACAACCCAAAATATTTTATGAGCCGATTATTTTTGGCCATCAATTTTCAAAGATTACATTGAAACAATTAACAAGTGTCACCCTTGCCAGGTTTTTGCTTAGAAAATGCACTCACACCTAGCTCCTCTTCACACTGTCATCACCATTGGTCCCTTCACCAAGTGGGAGGTGGATTTCATCGACTACAACATAGCTTCAGTTGGGGGGCACCATCATATTATTGTGGTCATGGATTATTTTACGAAATGGGAAGAGGCCATGCCTACTATTAAGTCTGATAGTAAGATTGAAACATTCTTCGTATTCAATCATATTATATCCTGGTTCATAATCCTAAGAAAGATTGCCACTGCTCATGGCAGTCACTTCCAGAATGAAATGATGATAGGGTTAACATCAAAACTGGGGTTTACACATGGTCATTCTTCCCCTTATTATCCCCAGGAAAATGGACAAGTAGATGTTGTGAATAAATCTCTCAAGAACATTTTTCAAAAAACTGTCAGTCAGAGTAAATATAATTAGCATGTGATGCTTTACCCTGCACTTTGGGCATACCGAACCACAATAAATAATTCCTCCAGTTTATCATTGTTTCTGTTCGTACATGGCATGGATTCGATTATTCCTATTGAATGCGAAATCCCTTCCATTAAATTGGCAATTGAGCTCCTACCTTACATGATTGATCTCAAAGAACGCCTCGTACACCTAGAGCACCTCGATGAGCAACATCAAGATACCTCTACGACTATTGAAGCAAATAAAAAACATGTTAAGGTCCAATACGATAAGACTGTCTGTCCCCAATAGTACACTGATGGTGACTTGGTTCTCCTTTATGACCAAGACAAAGAACCACCGGGGGAAGGTAAGTTCAACCCCATGTGGCACGATATTTATATTGTGTGACATGTCCTAGATAAAGGAGCCTACGAATTAGAAGATTATGAGGGAAATGTGCTGGAAGATCCTACAAATGGGTTCTACCTTAAAAGGTATTATGCATGAGCCCTCAAACTCAGGCGTGACCTTTGTATATTAGTGTGTCTTAGTGTATATACTTCTCTTTTCTTTTTCTTGGAATCATCAACTTGATTATTGAGTTTTCCCTTGGTTGGTAGATGTCAAAGAAATCTTCGGTATACTTAGGACTCATAGACGGTGCCAATCATCATACGCAAAACATGGATTCCGTTGCTTAGGTTATCTACTCTCCCGATGGACAATTGGTGTCTTCAAATGGCATTCTTCTAGAGCCATCAACAAATAACGTGGCTAAGTATAACACCATTATATAGCTATTACGCGATGCCATTTCACAGGGTGTTCGATCTTTAGATTCTTTCCTGGACTCCCAGTTACTCGTATGTAAGTTGAATGACAATTATCGTGTGAGAGATTATACTTTACTCCGATGATTCCTATGGGTACTAATTTTGGAACGATACTTTGATTTTGTTACTTATAGTCACATCCCTAGAATTTCTAATAAAGTATCTGATGCATATGCTAATTAAGTTTTAGATTGGAATTTGTCACATAACTAAGTAAATAAAACACATTAATACATTCATTCAATGTAACATATATAAGTAAATCCGAAGACAAAAAGTTTTTTATATTTCATCCTTTAAAGTCCAAAAAATATATGCTATCATAGTAAAAAAATGGGGCTCACGCCCTCAAAATACATATATGGCTAGTACATCGCATAACCATGGCATCCATGCCTGTGGTTCCAGATGCGTATCATGATAGCACACTATGGAATTTGCAAGACGTCGTAAAATTCTCACTCACGCACAGGGTACACCCACCACCTGCCTCTGCATCGCCTCGGTTAGATCCTTCACTTGAACCATATGAATCTTGTGTGTCAAATGAGACAGTTTTCCCTACACATTCTGTAGCACTCTCTCCGCATCCCCACCTCCTAGCTCATCTCCTCGGACCGTTCACCAATGTTGTGGGAAACCCTCTGGTCATCGTGGACCTATGTCTTCGTAAGAAAGAAACTGTTAATACTTGATACCATACAAGAATATTTTCATTTTTAGTTTTTCCTTTATCAAAATTGAAAAAACACAAAAAATTGAAATATATAAAAACCATTTCTTATCAATACCTCCAAAGGAGGATCCTGGGGAAAATGGCATGTCAGGGTCCCCTTGGTAGTCGATCCCTTCATAGGGATAGTCATCGATGGCTATGACATGTCGGTGCCACCAGTGAAAGAACTCATCATTGTAGGGGGTTGGCACCCTACCACCTCCTAGCCGCCTCATCACCTTGGTCCACCATGACATGGATGGATCGTTCAGTCCATGTGGACTAATATCTACTCTAGGGCTCAAACCTGGAATCCTCTCAAAGAAAAAACTACATAGTATGGATGCAAATCGAAGTTCCTCATTCGCCCTTGTTTGCAATCCTTCAATTGGCTCTTCATGTTGGCAAGTAATGAGGTGCACCAATAATAAATAGTGGGTCTCAAACACTCCATTGCATAGAACATGAGTGGCCTTGATGCATGGTGAAATAAGGTCGACCCTGATATCCATGTGAGTATAAGCACGATGATCTTTAGACTCAGGTTCTTGATCTCCCTAATAGGGAGTTGGCTCCCTACTTTATATGTGCCTGCAAAATAGTGGGTGGTGATGTACTCCTCAATAGTCATCCCATCTCTAGCCCCTCAAGATTTGAAATTCACCATCTCTCCCCGACGAGACAATCCTATGATAAAACACATGTTGTCTACTTCAATTATCAATGGTTTCCCATCGATATTGAATGCCTCTGTCTCTAAATCCCAATAGTTGACAAGTAATTGGACCAACCTCACTTGATCCCTCATTCTTTTAATGGCCCAAAATTTATAAATCCCACATCATTTCAAAGCTTGTTGGGCCCTTACATCTCTTTCTACTGTTGCATCCACCTCCACATGCTCTCTTTCCCTCCATTCAATCACCATCCTACAAAGGAAAGACCAATTTTTGAGTCAATCCTCTTTAAAAACTTGTTTGTGGAATTGTATGTGGGATACCATTATGACATTCACTTCTAGGGATTCATATACATGGAAATACTTTGTTTTTCCCGTGTACATGAGGTCGTGTATGCGACCTGACAAACTGTCACCCGTGTACAACCTAGTTTCTAATTAACAACCTCTGATACTCAAAACTTGTTGAATAAATATAAAATGTAAACCATTGAAATGAAAGAGAATGGGATATGCACTTACTTGGTTAAGATGGTTTCAGATTCTGTTGATCGTAACTTCCGCAATCGCACCGAAATATCATGGGTAAAATGGCCTCAAAAGCACTATGTGGGTGAAAAACTCAAATGGTATGGTAAAATTTCTTATTTTTACTATTAAAATAAAATTTTTACCCACTTTGTATAGTTTTATCCTATATTTTCTATTTTTGTCCTTACAAACTAATAGCGCAGTGAAAGACTTGGTTTTAAGTTGTTTTGTCTAGGGTTTTTTAATGGATTTCTAGCATCATATTGCCCGTTTGTGCCTTTGGAAGGTATATTATTTCACCGACATATATGATAGGTTTTCACACCGCTTTGCATTCCTGCATCATCATATGGCCGTGATTGATACACCCTAGGTATGAATCCATTTCTTAGCGACACAAAACCTTCTCACTGCTACTAGAAGTGTCTTTATTAAGTGGTAGAGACTTACTAGAAGTGTCGTTATTAACTAGGTACCCTAGTTAGACCCCTTTTCGTCATTTGGTGCCCATGCATATGTTATTCCATAGGACCAGGAGTTCCTTATAGTCCCAATATGACTTTGTGTTCAAACCCCACTTTCTTACTCAAGAGAATTTTGACTACTATCTATTGGACTCCCCCCCGAGTCTTGGTTGATCTCTTTTTTGACTCTCGAAAAAATGCAAATATTGTCGAGTGAAATTGTCTCTTTCACACTCATTAAATGGTTTTGAAAGGACGTCTATTTGGTATAAGTTTAACCCTTTTCTGGACCAAGTAGACTAATTATGAAAAATGAATACTTTAGTCGCCATTGACTATAAGAGTTCTACGAAATCTACGAAAACAAAAAAATTGAGTTAAGCTTTAATTGCATTCCATTATCTTTCTTGCATTGTTGAGCCTATTATTGGCTCCCACTTTCTCGTTATAATCCTCTTGCCTCAAAGATTCTCATCACTAGCCAAACAATTCCTTCTAGATTTCCTTTGCAACTTGACACCCTTCACTTGTAGAGGAAACATCCCCCTGAGTGTCCATGCCTCACATGTGTCCCCTTGCATTGAGAATAGGTATGTTCCACTTCTTGGAACTCGTTGCTTACTTGCGACACTCGTTTCCTCTCTTGTATCATAACATTTCTTTGACTATGAAAAAACCAAAAAAATATGGGAGGGAAAAGAATATTATCTCCTATCAACAGTAGTGGTGTCGCCTTTGAACAAAGCAAAAAATATTAAGTCCATTTCATCCAAGGTTTGGGTTTAGCATGAGCTTAGGAAGATGAGATGGTTACTTAGAGTTTACTCCTCCGACTAGTTATTCTTCTAGTCCCTTTGGAGAGTTTGTTGATGCCTCCTGCATCGCAAGTTTTTTTCAATGATTAGTGTTAATTATATGCTTCCTAATTTATCCATACATCTCATGCTCTTCTTAAAAGGAATTTTAAATCCTGTGTCGACTATTCCTCAGAACTCTTGACTTTTCATGTCGGCCATACCCTTAGTGTATCTCAGAATCACATGAATTTGTTGTCCTATCTTGCACCCTAGACCTACTTCCATCATTGGTAGGTAACCTTGAACCCAACATATGACATCTCCTCATTGGTCATTGATTGGTGGGTTTCCCTTGTGTTCGATGACAATAAATCTATTTAGACATTAGGATTCATGTAGTGTCTTGGATTCCATTATCCCTATTGGTGGTTTCCTCACCTTTGTCGACATTTTTCATTATTGGCTGATATTCAAAGGGTCTCTTTCATGTACTACTTGCATATGGTGCATGCGATAGATGCACATGGTCGCTGGTTCGTGAACATCCTATTTGTCCAAGCTCATCCTAATTATCAAGCTATTGTTTTTCACCTTGTTATGGATGATGAGAGATTCCTTAATGATCTCCTTTCAACGAGTCTTCTTCCATCGACTTCAGCTCATCTATTCTTTAAACGAGACGTAGAGTCCTATGAGTACTTACAGGTTTACAATCATCAGTGGAAGGTTCTCCCGCCATCGAAAGTTGGGAATATATCAATGTATCACGATCAATGGATTCTTCAAGTGTTCGACCTCAACACCATTATTCACACTTGTTGAAGGTAATCAGTGCTTTGACACCTACTTTCATTATCGATGGGTTGTCCCACATTTGCTAGCAATATCCCTTAATGACCGATAATCAAATGAAGTCTCATTGTGTTCGAATTCAACTTCTCTATTCACATAATGTAGACTTTCACCTTCGACAAATAGTGTAGAAGACCTCCAACTTATAGTAGAAACACCCCATATTTTCTATTGTCTTTCATTGGACCAATACCTATATGATTTCAGTGCTCATGGAAGATCATATTGTACTCCAGTGTATACATATATCTTCAGTTGATTTTGAGACTGGATTCCACTGTGTCTTGTTCATGACTATGACAACCTATGGCATATGACCACTTTGTATTTCCTATTCATGGCCATGAAAAACTATTTTATATATATCCACATGGATCTATAGTGTAATTCAGATTGAAATCCATGTGTAGAAAGTCATTATGGATTGTAATATTCTCATGAGTAACTAGTACTTCCAGTTGATTCTTCATTACTCCACTTATGGGAATTATAATGTATTTCATCCATCACATATAATCCTCTGACCTCACAAATTAGGGGGCATCTGTTATAGAAAATTTTTCGTCACTCGATCCATCTTGATTGGATGGCCTTGCAGACTTAAATTCCCCTTTTTTTTTCACTCCAAAGATAAAAATACATATTTTTTTCCATATACTCTACCTACCAGTTATACAGCTTGCATATATGCAGGTTTTTCCACTACAACCCATGTACATTGGGTTTGGTTCTCAAAAATTTAAAAAATATGTTGGGTTTCCACGACATGTCACGTGATCCATGATCCTTGAACTTCCATATACTGAAAACACTCTGATTCGACCCTTCAATCCCATTTGGAGGCTATTAATTGAGCTATATCCAAGCCTTGAGGGGATTCAACACATAATTGAGAGAAAAGATACTTTGGAGAAATTTTACTTCATATTGAGTCTGCATCCCTTTGTCCTTGAAAGCCTGAAGTTCTTGTGTTCAACCCCTAATATCTTCCTATCTTGTCATGGAGAACCTCATTGACTCCTACATGTGAGCTTGCATTTGTAGAGGATTAAAGTGGTCGAGGCCCAGCTGGAGGGACTTAGTTTCTTGGTTCCGATATGTGTCGTTACATAAGTTTGTCACCTATGTACTTTTGTTGATTACATTAATAGAAATACTCTTTTCTCGTCCAATTGATATCTTGAAAATATTTGAATTACTTTCCATGGGTGTATTTGTTATGTATGTTAATGGATTATTCTAATTTATATGCCAACATTATATATTATCACCACATGCTTGCGTATCTTTGTTGTTGAGGAGGAGTTGTAGGTATAAATCTTTGGGTCATGTGCTCAATGGTGGTCTTCTTCGAATGTTTAAACGAGGTAGGCTTATATCCTTCTCTTGTTAGCATTTCATTATATATCATATTTGAGATTAGAGTTGATTTTTGGGTTTCACTTAATCTGTTGTGTTTTTCCCCTAGCCATAGAGAGATTTTCCTCATAAAAAGGTCTCCATTTGGAAATATGTTATTACAAGCAACACAACCATACCCACCATGCCAACATTCACAATTACAACAACCATAATAGTTGCAATTTCCATCCAATGAGCCTCCTCGAATACATGAATATCTTGTTCCTAACCCAAATAATAAAGTATCATAGCTTTCTTACAACACTGATTTACCTAGTTACCTAACATATTTCATTTCCCCTATTCATTTCCAACATATCCATTTACGATAAGGGAAAGTGATTAACATTAATACTTCTCCAATCATTCTTAAACATGATGATGTCAAAGTTCCTAACTAGCTAAAAAATCATGTTGATATTGCTAATAAAACTCCCATAATAGTATATATAAATTTCCTAGGAATTGCAAATCAACCATAAGCATCTAGTACTGCTAAAACTCCTCCGTATCCAAAGAGGTTAAGTTTGGAGAAACCATTCATTCAACTTGAGTTTGATTTGCTAGGAGAGTTACATAATGTATGTGTCAAAATTCCCATGTTCCAACTAGTTAAAGATGTTCTTATCTATGACAAAGCTATCTGTGAACTATTCCTAAGGAAACTTGGTAGGGAAACAAAATATCCTGAAACGATCCATGTAATTGGTAAACTAGCTGACTTGATATTGGGGAAATTTTTTATGACAATATATGTAGGCCCTAGATTCCCTATTTTCATTGTTCACATAAAAAATATTCCCATCTCAAACACTCAAATTGACCAAGGATCCACCATCAATGTCATGACTCAGGAGACTATGGAAAGACTCAAATTGCCTAGTATACATCAAACTCCCACAATCCTTCAATTAGCTAAATGATATACCATTAAAATTGAAGGAGTATTAAAAGTTGTAGTAGTTTCTATGGATTCTTTAGAATATCTAAAAAAGTTCATGGTTTACAACCTAAGTCCAATCTTGGTGGTTATCCACTAGTTCTAGGAAGGTTTTGGTTGGCTACTATAGATCCATACATTGGTTTTAAATCAAGAGTGTTGAGGGGTATGGATTCCCAAATATCAATAGTAGGGATTAAACTCAAGGAAGAGGCCCAATTAGAATCTTCCATGTTTAAATGAAATAATACTTCCGATTAATGGCCTAACAACCTTTCGATGGGATTTATGGAAATATTTAAATTTTCTTTGTATTTTTTTTTTTGTAAATTCTTTTGTTAAGTGATAAATGAGAAGGGGAAAAACTAAGTTAAATAAATGGAAGAAGAAGGATATTTCTGAGAGATAACTCTTCGAAAAAGTAGATGAAAATATCACTATAATTTTATTAATCTAAGGATTAATCCTATAGGAAAAATTGCTTTAACAAGAATAGTTTCAAGAAGAAAGAAATTGTCTGCTATAGGAAAATAAATCTATAGGAAAAAGAAAGAAAGAAAATGCCATTTAATCCTTAATCACCTGCATAATTAATTCATCAACTTATTATGAAATGAACAACAAACGAATAGTTAAAATATAGAAAGAACAATTTAACCCTAAACAAAAAAACACATTACAAATTTGCTAAAAGATTTACAAGAAAGAATCTCAAATATAAACCAAGATAACTTGAGAATATGATAAAAAATTCTTACTGTACATCATGAGAAAACAATTAATAGTAGAGTAATCCACCAATTGAATCATTCTACAATGATCCTTTGGAAAATATATTTTTGGCCCCATGAGGGCTTCTGAATTAGAGATGTCAATAATTCACAATAATAATCTTTCACCATTCCTTAAGAGCCAAAAATACCATATAATGCCTTAGATTTATATATTTATACATTCAAAAATCAATTATGCAAATTGTTTTCATAACTTAACCCTCATGTGAGCTAGGGGTTATGCCTTTGACATTTTCAGGGTGTTCTCAAAATAAGCTCTCTTGCAAATATTTTAATATACTTTTCTATTTTGGGAAAAGGTAGTGTTTCTTTGTGAACTTCAGTATTCAAGTACTTTTGTAAATGTCTTTGTTCTGGTGTATATATGCTTCTAAATTATTTCCCATGTTTTTGGATTTCTTCTTCAAACGGGTTCAAAAGTTGAGCAACTAAGCTAGGAGGAATCTTTCTAGAGGATCAAAATTAGGAAAGGTACACTATGGTGTAGTGTAATTAATTAAATCTCATATGGTGTAGTGTAATTAATTAAATCTCATATTTTGATGCAAGAAATTATTTCCCATGTTTTTGGCTTTCTTCTTCAAACTGGTTCAAAACTTGAGCAGCTAAGCTAGGAGGAATACTTCTAGAGGATCAAAATTAGGAAACGTACACTATGGTGTAGTGTAATTAATTAAATCTCATATTTTGATGCAAGAAATAGATTCTTCTTCAATTTGTTTATGGGATTCATTGGAAATCCTACCCCAATAATTGGTGTATCATTTCAATTCACACAATTCAATTTTTTTAGCAGTATAATGTTCTGCTCCTCATGTCCCCTATTTGTTTTGGATTTGTTTGATGAATTTTACTTGATCTTGATCTTTTCCTTGCTATTCTTTCCATATTAAGTTCTCCTTGTACAAAATGGACAATTGCATGTTTAATTTATTTACATCAAATACTTCATAGATAAAATATATTTTGATCTGAGTATTAATTTTATCCTCTTCCAACACTTCTTCCTCAAAATTGGTTACTAATATCTATGAAGCTTTGTAATATTTTACTTGGTTTTCTAGCAATGGTACTTGTTTTCCCAAGTTTTGATTTTCTTCTGCTTTAGATATATATTTTTCCATTGTGGCATGTGATATAGCCAACCCAATAGACAAAAGGTCACTTAATTTGTCTCTTTTAGTGTCTATTGCCTGTTCTTCAATGGTGCATAGGATGGTAGTGTCCAGATTAAATTTCTTTCTCTTCTGGGTCTAGTTGACAAGAGTTTGGTTTCTCCTATTATAAGCAATCATTTCCAATTATGAAACATCTTCCAATGGGTGAAGAATTGGTTTGTCTCCCCATGATATAATATTTTCTAGGCTTCCCAGGGTTATTACTTTCGCCATAACTATTTTTTTTCACTTGTCCTTGATTTAGGAATAATCACATCTTCCATAGTTAGGTCTTTAAAACTATTTGGAGGGGGTATTGTTTGTTGTTGTGATTCTTTTTCTAGTGGATTCTTGTTGGACAATCAATTTTGGATACATTTTTTGTAAATATCATAAGTATAGGAAAAGTGAGAGATAGACACATAAAACAAAAGAAGTTACAAGTGGGAGATTTAACACTACTCTATGAAAATAAGTTCATGCAACATCCAAGAAAGTTTAGAATGCATTGGTTAGGACCATATGTGATTCAACATGTAACATAGATAGGTGTTGTGTAGTTGGAAACCTTGAATGGAGGATCCCTTGGAGGAATGGTGAATGGAAGTTAACTGAAACTCTATAGAGATGACCAAAAGTCTGCACAGTAAGCTGGGTTGTGCCAGAGCACATGTATCATAGTAGTTGTACCATAGTAGGAAAGAAAAACACATAAAAACAAATAAAAATTACAAAAAGGAAGAAAATCAAATAAAAAGTAGACATAGCAAAAATAAAGGGATGCTAGAGTACAAGGCAAAAGAAAAGATGCAGAAGGAAATATTACCATGCATCGGGATGGAATTGCACCAAGAAAGGAAATAAAACATGGAAGAAAAATACTGCGAAGCATGTTGATGATGAAGTAAGAACAGTTGCATAGTTTGGCACTAATAAGACCATTAAAATCATTAAATCATGTAAACGACGACTACACAGGGGTAATGAAAGGCCATAAATATGTCGTACAATCTTAAATGGTAAAAATTGCCGAAAATCATGACAGATTGGCAGTATGAGGAAAAATCACACGATGAATTTAGTAATAAAGATGCATTTATTTAACAACTCGTCAACCACGTTGGTGGATTGGACAAGGTAGTTAAGGTGTCAAGAGACATGCAAATTTGGCAAGGAAGCACAAAAATGGTGAAGGATCACTAAGCGCAAACCATTGTTTCATTCAAGAGTGAGCGAACCACGGAAAACCAGAGCGAATCTGAGTGCATTAGAGCTGAGATACAACTACGAGAGAATAGACATAGATCCAGTTAAGGAATTAGATTCATAAGACAGATGGCCCCCACCAAAGGTTGGAACACCATAAAAAAAAGTGCGAAAGCAGTCAAAGAGGCCATCAAATACACCAAAAGTTAAGGAGGTACATGGAGCTTTGGATTCAGCGTCACATGTGAGCTTCCATGAAGATTACCTTTCACCAAGTATAGACAATGTGCTATCAATCAATGTACTAAAAAATGGGAAATACATGTTTCCAACATCACCAATTCCACTTGATGTACGCATTGAAGGGGAGATGCTCGACAAGGTTGTTGACCTTAAGTTCATGGAACATGACATCACTGACGAACATAAATTATCGGAGCTGGCCAAGAAAAAATATTTACGCACTAAGAGTGTACTAGGAACATGAGAAATACTATTGGAGACATAGGAATGGGCGACAAGATTAGAGAAAGAAAACTTATTGAATTTATTGGAAATCCCGCATTTCAGGCACAACTTGGAGATTAATGCATGTGTGAAGGTGTTTCTCAGCTGTGTCCATGGGGGGACACTATGGATAGATCCTCCAGTATCTATTGATACTACATTGATTGCAAGGATTATAGGGATCCCAAAGGTAGGCGAGGATCTGACCCTTTTATTCAATAAGGTGGGAGAGAGATCTCTCTCAAAAGCGATGAAAGAAAAATTCTAGACATTCAGGGGAAAGAGGGGATTGTATGTGAATAACATCAATGACACCAATTCCATGTTTGCAAGATAGGTGTTGGCCTGTAAGTTGTTGTGCAAGTGAAAAAAGGATGAAGTCCTAGCTGCATTCATTGCATATGCAGAGAAATGTGTTGAATGGGTTCAAATGAACCGGGCTACCTTTTTACTAAACCCATTTTTGTAGGATTTCATTGAGGCCCAGGAAAAGGGAATGAAGTTCCATTATCCATGACTGATAATTTTAATTGTGGTGTTCGGTTGGAAAGAACCAGAATACTATCAACACATGCGCACATCATGCATAGGCAATATGGTTGGGAGATATTTCAATTTATGGAATACAACTATTAAAAGAAGACAACTAGACAATAATTTCACATTCTATGTGTACCAAGAAAACATCACATATCTAGTTGCACACACACCACACATATCAACAGAGTGTTG
>ML780881.1:28286-44566 GCA_009831015.1 Picea engelmannii | reverse complement strand
AAGCATAACACAACAATTCATAATCATCACCAAGATCAATATGTGCTTCTAATAATATACCAATACAAGTATGCTACATCATCCATAAACCATGTGTCAACAATAATACTAACAAGTGCCTCCAACCATGTACCAAGTATGTACCAATCATATATCAACTACTCATCGACTATGACTCATCAAGATGTACCAACATCATCAACTATACACCTCATGTATGTGACAACTCATCAACTACTTATCTCAACCATGTACCCAACATGTACCTCAACCAAAATCCCTCATCAATTTCATCATCCAATTATTATTTGTAACTTTGTAATAGATCTGGTGTATATGATCAAATACCTGCAAACCTTCCATAAATTTAACAACAACAAAATAGCATTTTCATCAAACTTTACTTTAGTCTCACATGACTAGTTTTGGATTAGTCAACAACCCTAACTTGAACTAATCATAACTATGTACATTTAATGAATAAAGATATGAAAATAGTACATGATGTTCTTCAGTGTGTTTTATCCAATTCCTCCAAGTGTCACTACTTGGAACCTCTCAGAAAAAGAGTTATAGAAAAAATGGCATACCTTGTTGAATTCTGGCTTATTCTAGAGAGCGAACTTGTAGAGCATGCCCCACACATAATATTTGTTGTATGGATCTGAAAATTTTACACAGAATACTATAGACTTTACTATAACATTTTTTTTTTCTTACTTAATTTGGATCTGTTATGAAGATTTTATGACGTTTTTACCTGAAACACTTGTTTTAGACTAGTTTCACGACTAGCCACAAACCCTATTTTCCACGTCATGTAACTCCAAAACTACAATGACCCACAAGATGAAATGCATACCAAAACTACTTGGATATGTTTTCTCAATGGACTATCAATTTCACGGTCTGAATCATTCTAGAAAAACAATTATTGCGAAAATGGTGAGATGACCTGTAAATAACATACCTTAGAAAGCATCATCAAAAGAATTTATCCTCCCTTGAATTTCGACCTTCTTTACTTCACCTTCTCTCTGAAATTCGA
The DNA here is from genome assembly GCA_009831015.1 of Picea engelmannii. Taxonomy (NCBI): domain Eukaryota; kingdom Viridiplantae; phylum Streptophyta; class Pinopsida; order Pinales; family Pinaceae; genus Picea; species Picea engelmannii. The sequence continues at coordinate 43,518 of ML780881.1, read as the reverse complement.
CTTAGATATCCTTTGGTTACCTCAGTCACCTGTAGATATTCAATATTCTCAAGTGTGATTAAAATGAGAGATCCTTTCCTCTTATTTATACTTTCATGTAGCTTCCTCAAGGGGTTACCTTTTAACCATCTTAACCCACTTTCCTTATTTTAGGGTTAACCAAATTCTAATCACTTGTCCAATTAGTAATTTATCCATTAAAATTATTATTTAAATAATTTATTTTGTATCCACTTTGACTTATAGTACACTCATCACTTCACTTTACCTCAAGGGGTTACCTTCTAACCATCTTGAACCACTTTCCTTATTTTAGGGCTAACCCATTTCTAACCACTTGTCAACTTAGTAATTTCTCCATTAACTTTATTATTTAAATAATTTCTTTTGTATTCAATTTGAATTATAGTACACTCATCACTTCAATTTATTATATACCTTCTAAAATCTCTTAAACCACTTCGACTACTTTGACCTTTTGGGGCTTCTAGATGACTCATGAGGGTTCTCCAACTTCACATGGCCATAACTCTCTAACCGTGAGAAGTTATGTGATGTTCCACATACCACTGTAAATGGAATGACATTTAATGTCCATATATAATAATCTTTCCTTCAAATATATCAAAACTCATACCATTATCCATCAAACAAACTTGGGTCCATTACCCAAACCTGGGTTCTCCAACTTCTCATGGCCATAACTCTCTAACCGTGAGGAGTTATGTGACATTACACATACCACCGGAAATGGAATGACATGTACTATCCATATAGAATAGTATTACCTTCAAATACATTAAAAATCATACCATTATACATGAAACAACCTTCGGTCCATTACCCAAACCTTTGTGCTACCACAATTCGCTACCATACTTTCTACAAGGGTTGACATCAATCACTAAGGGTTGACATCAATATACAATATCACTCTCCAATAGTTGACATCAATGACAACCAAAAATCCATACCAACTATCCATCAACCTAAGCCAAATGTATGACACAAAGATGGTGGAGACATATAAGGATATCACAAATTTTAAAGCTGGCATGCACCACATGTATGTGTAGGTCAAGAGAGACCCGACGTGTCAATGGTTGCCAACCAATTCTAGGTTGATAGCGGGGGATGTATGTCAAATTGTAAATGACTGGGAAGAAGGATGGAAAACCCCAACAAACAAAATGGGGCAACGAGATGAAGAACAAGATCAGGATAAGAGCGACGAGCCACTAGATGACCAATAAGGGAATGAGAAAAACAATGGCATAGGATATACACCTGGCCCCTCAACAACAAAAGAGAAACGAAAAATTCCAACAACATGCGTGAAAATAAGGGATAAGAGGAAGGAACAAGTAGGACATGCACACAATAAAACTAAAGAGCATAAGGAAACCCCAATGTATACCTTAACCAACGATGATATGGACCATATAGGCTACCAAGTAAGGGATGTCGTGGAAGAAGTCATAGAGGAAGAAACAAGGAGGCAAGAGGAGAAACAACAAAGAGTGCAGGATAAATTGGCAACACTCCAATAGATGTTGGAAGTAATAAGCATCACTAAAGAGTGCATGACCGAGGAAGGACCGCCCAATATGCTAAGTAAGGAAGCAAAAAGTGCACCTCTTGTATGGACACAATTAACATACGGGCATAGAATTCTACATAATGAGACATATGTAATAAATTTTCCAACGTTCGAGTTACAACAACAGGTAAATGTACTGGGATATCTCGACATAGTGGTATCAAATATGCCAATGTAGAGACTACATGACTTGCAAGAAGGGTCGTTGCAAGAGATGAAGAACATAGGAGAGGAAGCACACTATTAATTGGAAAGAATAAGGGATGAAAGAGACCGGTTCCAGGAGAAATATGAATATGCGCTTCAAAAAAACAAGGAAGTTAAAGGTAGGGTAGAAGAAGTCATGAAGGATAAGGATGAGGCCGAGGAGAGGGAAAATAAAGTCATAAAGGAAAAGGATGAAGCTAAAATCATAGTGTAGAAAACCCAAGAAGATATCCAAAAATTATATAAAGCAATCTCGATAGTCCCCATAGTAGTAGAAGATACTATGGAAGAACAAGTGCTAAATATTGGTGAAGTCATTAAGGGATTCCATGCGCAGATTGATGACCTAAAATTGCAGAGCATGCCAGGAACAAAACATGAAGTGTGAGAAGGAAGGAAGATAATGGTGATGAAAACAATCGCCAATATCAAGAAAGTAGAAGAAGAATGCACAAAACTTCATGAAGAAAGCACACATATATGGACGAAGTTAGTAGAGGATATTGAGATGAGGGTTGTAGAAGCCCGATTAATAGAAGCACAAGAAAGAGAGCAACAAGTGTCAGAGGAGATAACTACTCTTCCACTAGTGGAACATATGGAAACCATTTTGGCTAAGAGGTAGTCATACTTGGAGGTAGAGAAGATGATGTATCAATGAAATATCCTTCAACAGTGATTGGGACCACTACAAGAAGAATCAGTGAGATTAATAGGGGAGTTGGCCACTTTGTAGGGTAAGGTCAAACGTGAAGCATATGAAGTAGAGGAAAAACTCATAGCCTTGACTGCATTGGGGGTAGAGGAGATTTCAAAAACATAGGACATGATCATCAAAGAGGTGGAGGTAGCAAAGGAATCCTCTCAAAATTTCATTGCAACATGGAAGAGCAGGAAACATGCCTGAGTGGCTTGGGATGAGCCACAGGTGAGTGTTGGAGGCCTGTTGGATAGGTAGTTTTGGTAAAAATCATAAGTATATGAAAAGTGGATGGAAGAAGAAGGAAGGCTAGGGAGCACGCAGTTGAGGTACATCTAGGAGGATAGTGCACAGAAGGAAGACAACACCCAGACAAAAGAATAAAGAAAACATAGGAATAAAACATAGAGCATAGAATAAAGTAGGAGAAGAAAGTGATAGAAAATGAAGCATGAAATAAGGATGCCATCCCAACATTCCTGAAATAGAAGAACAACATAAAGCAACATGCAGACAGAAAAGTAGGTGAAAGCATCCCCAAAAACCAACTAACTGAAGAAATTATGTATTGTAATAGGGTTTTGGGATGAACATAATAGGGTTTTAAGCCCAAAATTGTATGTATAAATATGTAAAAGTTTGAGAAAATAGGGGTTCTTGGGTTCTCTGATTCTATTTGTAAAAGTATGTCTGTTAGTTTTATGAGTTCCTGAATGTAAAAGAGAGGATGCAAAGAGAGAAAGGCTTGCATTGTAGAGCGACTAGGCTAGGATAAAGATAATATAATCATGAGATATCTTTGTAAGTGTAGTGCACAAGCCCACAACTATTAAAAAAACATAATAAAAAAGCCAACCATTGTGGATGTAGCCCATAGTTGGGTGAACCACGTTAAATACTGTGTTCTGTGTCTTTTATGTGTTTTCTTATGGAATCTATTTGAATGAATGCTAGAGTAGATTTACTTTATATGTGATCATGGCACAAAATTTTAGATGTTATATTAATGAATATATTTTATAATCAGGAAGAGAATGGTAATACGAAATTGAAAGCCACTAAGTAACTAAAGAAGAAAAACTGCAAAATAGCATGCACAAAACTAGTTAAGTTAGAATGAATAGGAACATAACCTCCCATTTCGTTAACACTGCAGAAACCTGGTTCCTACAGTCCCAATATATACATCGGGTGAGACTTCATCTGCGCATGCAGGTGATGCCGAAAGGGCCAATTTCTAAAGGGTTTTGTTGGTCCAAATATAACTTGAACCTAGGGTCTTACAACTGCGCACAACACCAACAATGCTCTATTTGTTGCTCTACTTGGCTTGGTGACTGTTTTTTTTTTTTTTGATAGGAACGAATAATGGGATTTTATTATAGAAAAGTAGTGGTAAGCCACTGGTTCTGTTACAGATGAGTTGGGCCAAACTTGGCTAAATAGTTATAGATGTCACACAAGTAGTTCTTAAAATAGTCGTTACTTGCGAAGGCTTCTATACAAAATGCCTTCCTCATAGAGTTATTTGCAGAGGCTAATTCCTGGCATAGGTGCCTCTTGCCAAATTACTTGGAGCCTCCCTTCTTGGGGTGATCCCTCTCCTTCTTCCATTCTTTATTCAGCTGCTCCATCTGCTGTTCCAAACTATTGACCCTTTCATCAAATTCTTGTTTTGGGTCTTAGAGTTCCTTGCGGAGTTTCCCCAACTCCTCAGAAAGACCGAATTTGGTAGAAGTGATGTCATTTTACAACATCTCTAGCCGTCTCCCTGCATTGATATCTAAATTATGGAGGAATTCATCCAGATTGTTCAACTGATGCCTAAGATGTTGCATGTTCACCTCCAGTGCTGCCAACCACTTTTCCTTCATTGGATTACTACCTGAGCTTGACGCCATCACCTCCCTTGCTACTTCTAGGCTGTTGCTCCTACACGGGTTCTCTCTCCTCTGATCGCTATGCTACTATGTTCCTTCCTTCCCAATCTTTAACTACTTCTGGACTGCATGGATTCCTTCCCTGCATCTCCTTTTAACTCAGAAATCCACAGATTCGTTGCTCCCATGTGATATGCGCAATCTAGAGAGCATGGGATCTTGCTTGGTTTCAACGATCAAATGATGGGCGACTCCATCAGATTTGACTTCCTCTTAACTGCTGACTGTTGTGGATTTGATCCTGTACCTTCAAGGACTTGACTTGCCCACTTGCCTTCTCGCATCCCTGTCTTATTCCAATCTCTCATGGGAGTTCCCAATTGGTCAAGGTTCTATTGATTTGTAAGGTTCCAATTCTTGAGAGGGATCCCCTGTTGGCCTCTTCGTCTGCAGTTGCATTCATTCCCTAAAAGACGTGGTAAAGCTGATAAGTTCGAAGCTTTCCCAGGAGGAGATGGATTTTCTCCAAAATGTGTTGGAGTTTTGCATTTTGGGATTTGTTGCAGAGAATTAAGGCTTGGATTATTAGCCATGAATCCCCTATTATCACCAAATCCTGGACATTATGAAAAATAGCTTGATTTAGCTCGCTGCCCTTGCTAAAGGGCCAGTGCTTCTGCTATGTTATTGGTTTCTATGCCAAGTCCCCAGGGAAACCTGATTTCTAGGAGTTCGTTGGGGCCTACCAGGATTCCTCCTCATCCTTCCACTCCTGGGTTCCCTTTGGAAGCTCCATCAAAGAATAGAATATACTTATTTTCCTTTCTTTTCCATTCTTCGAACTCTTGCTCCTCCACCCTGATTGCCCATTCTTGGTGGTGTGAGTTGTTATGAGTTTGCTATTGTTGATCTTGGAGCTTAAGATGTTCAATCCAGAGTTTCTCTTCCAATTCTAATGGCTTTGAGTTTTCTTATTTACAGAGGTAGGGGGTGCTCTCGCCAAAATGGGCCTTTATATTTGTGGCTACCTGGGCAGGGCTACTTTTGGCTTCCCTGAATAAGATATTATTTCTTTCGAGCCAGATCTTCCAGAGAATAAATTTTGGGAGAGTTCTCCAAAGAGTGGAGAGTTGAGCCTTTTTTGTTGTTTGAAAAGGGCAGAGGGAGTTCCAATTCTGGAGCAGGGCAGTGACTTCTTGAGGTAAAACAAGAGTGTCTAGGTGCAGTCCAAGGGTTAAATTCCAGACTTCTTTGGAGTAAGTGTAGCGTAAAAGTAGATGGTCTATAGTTTCCTCTTCTTGACAATAGAGTGGGCATATGGAGGGGCCTTCCCAACATCTTATTCTTATATTTTAGCCAGTGATAATACCTCTATGCGTTGTGTTCCATACATACATATCTATCTTTAGAATTGACTTGGAGGACCAGATGGCTTTCCAAATTGCTAGGTCTGGGGGGATGTGGGGGACTGCTGCTATATGTTGATATCTTGTTTTTGTAGTGCAAAGTCCAGAAAATGGTCCCCACCCTCTCTTGTATTTTTTCCTTTTTTTTAAGGGGGTTTTCCCTTGCAGCCACTACTTCAGCATGTTCCATTCCTCTTCTAGCTCTGGGGGTAAGCTAGCAATTTCCCACCTTAGCCAGGAGTGGCTCTCATCATTTTCCTAACATGAGATATCCCACATATTGTGTAAATTATGGAGTCTCATCCACTCTTTAAGACGATCTAGACCCTACTTCAAGTCTAGTGGTGGGTCTTGCATGATTGAGTCTTCCAAAACCTTGATTTCTTTACCATTGTCTAGTGTCCAAGTGAGGTGAGGTTTAAAGTGTCTATGAGCCTTCTGGCATAGAGAGAAGATTGGGGATCCTTTCTCCACCTTTGCTGGATTTTCAAGGCACTTTTTCCTTGGGCCTTGAAAGTGCTTCTTCCATAATGCTCTTTTACTCTAGGAGGAATTGCCGGTGATTATGCGCCATAAGATATTTTCTCCTAAGGATAAATTTTGAGTCTGGGGGTTTTTAAATTGGGGTCCCCCTTCAAGGTAGGGCTTAGTTATTTTTCCCAGCTTATAAGGTGCAATTTCCTCCCTGTCTACTTCCCTCCCTCCCAGAGGAATCTTCTGAACAATGCTTCAATTTTATGGAAAGTGGACATCGGGGCCAAAAGTAAGGAGCTTTGGTAGATTGGGATGCTTGCTAACACTACTTTGATGAGGACCACTTTGCCTGGAAGGTTTAACCAGTTTTCTCCCAAGGAGTTTATTCTAATTTTAAGTTTTCCTATCAGTTGGTCCCAATGCGAAGCCTTTGGATTATATTTGAAAATAGGGACGCCCAGGTATTTAAACGCATCCCAGGTGGTGCAACCTTCCATTCCAAGGATTCTTGAGATATCTAGCATCTCCCTTGGGGTTATGTTACACCCAAATATCTTACTTTTAGTCAAGCTTATCACACTTCCTGAGACTTCTGTGTAGGTTTCTAATTCCTTTTTGAATTTCCTTGTTGTAGGCATACTCTCTCCTCCCATTAGCAGTGTGTCATTTGCAAATTGGGCATGGTTGATTTATTTTACCTCAGGGGAAATTATTAGGCCGAGAAGGTTGTTATGCGATTGGTCGTGATCTAGTTGGTAGCTGAGAACTGAGGCTTGGATGGAATAGAGGAGTGGGGAGAGGGGGCATCCTTGCCAAAGCCCTCTGGAGGCTTGAAAGAACTTAGTGGCCCGACCATTCACTAGAGAGGCTATCCAAGGGGAGCCAATACAAGCTTTAATCCAATTTATGAAGGAGGGGGTGAAACCAAAATTTTCCATGACCTTGAACAAAAAATTATGTCTGACTCTATCAAACACATTTTCCAAGTCGAGTTTGATTATCATACCTTTGTCTTTTCTGCAAACTCTTGAGTGTAAGGCCTCTTGAACGAGGATGATGTTATCCAATATATACTGACCTTTTACAAAACCTCCTTGATTTTCCATGATAATTGCGGGAAGGATATTTTTAATTCTGTTAGCTATTATTTTGGTGAGGATTTTGTAACTTGTGTTGCAGAGAGAAATTGGGCGAAACCTTTCAAAGTTGACTGCTCCTTTTTCATTGGGAATGAGGGAAAGAAAAGACAAATTTGTTCCTCCTCCTATCTTGGTGCAAGTCTGAGACTTCCTGATCAGCTTTGTGAGGTCTGATTTTATTATATCCTAGCTGTTTTGGTAAAATTTGGCTGTGAACCCATCTTGACCTGGGGCTTTGTTTGGGTTCATTTGATCAAGTTCCTCTTTTATTTCTTGTTGATTGACTACCCTGGTTAGCTTGATGTTGACATCTTCATGAATGAAGGTCAGAACTAAAGAGAGGGGGTAATATTTGGGATCTATAGCAGTTCTTTGAGTTTCTATGTAAAGAGTTTCGAAGGCTTCTGCCGCAATTTCTTTTATGCCTTCAAAATCTGTTATCGTCTGATTTTGGACCTGAATTTCTGTGACATTCTTGAACTAATTTCGAGCTTCAACTTGTTTGTGGAACAAGCCATTATTTTTATCCCCTACTTCCAACCAGAGGCTCCTAGATTTTTGTTGCAAATACGTTTCCTCCTCTCTACAGGATTGATGCCAATTCCTTTGGAGCTGATCCTCTTGTTGCAAAGTTTCTTGGGTGATTTCTTGATTTTCCATATTCAACTGGTGTTTTTCAAGCCATTTTTGGGTTTCTTGGCGGGCTAAAGTACGGTTAGGGAGAGTTTTTTCCCAGGAATTTAGCGTTACCTTTAATCTTCTGAGTTTTTCTTGCCAAACAAAGAAGGCATAGCCTCTTACTGTTTCATTCTAGGTTTTGGTAACCAGATCCTGGAAGCTTTCATCTTGGAGCCAGGCTTGACTAAATCTGAAAGGGATTGGCCCGAGGTTCTTGTCATGTGAAATATCCAACATGATTGGTTTGTGGTCTGACACACTATGAGGAAGGATGGAGGAGGACATGGTGAGGCCCAAAAGAATAAATGTGCTATGAACTAAGAACCTGTCCATCCTAGCAACAGTGTGCCCTGGTCCTACCCTCTTATTAGACCACGTGTATTTCCCTTTAGTAGGTTTGACATATTCTAGCTCCCAATCTGACATAATATCTTCTACCCATTCCCTTGTTGTATCTCGCACAATGGAGCCACCTTTTTTCTCGGTCACTGCTAGGTTCACATTGAGGTCCCCCCCAATAATGATATTTTCCAGCTCATTTAGTAGTAGGTAATCTTTTAGGGTATCCCAAAAAAATATTTTTTCCTCCAAGAGGATAGGCACATAAATATTGAAGAGACTTACCTGTTGGCCCATTTCTTTGTGAAGGAGGTTGGTGTCGATCCAATGCTTGCATGTTTCAAATTTAATGAGGTCATACTTCATATGGTTCCAGAGAGTGCCTATACCTCCTGAGGGTCCTCTTGCAGTTTCTGCTATTCCTTTGCTTGTTTTCCAAATTGCGTTTGTTATGTTGAGGAAGTCTTGTTCTTCCATCTTGGTTTCCTGGATAAGAAGGATATCAGAGTTTTAATTTCTGATGATATCTTTAAGCGCCTCTTCCTTTATTCTACTGTCGAAACCCCTGCAATTCCAGGAGGTTAGTCTCATGATTTAACTTGGGGGGAGGTATGGGCTCCTTGAGGGGATCTATAGTTCCTCCTTGTTTTCCTAGCATTGATTAGTTGTCTGATTGTTGGCTGCGATCCACTCAAAAAATATTTGTATGTCTCATTTTATCTTTCTTCTTTCTTGGATTTCTTGCCTCAGCCTGTTTTTATTGGGGTGATAATGGTGTCACTTTCTCCCTCACTGTCACTGTCTGAGGAGACCTCTCCTTCCTCAACTTTTGGATCTAGGTTCTTTCCCCCCCGCGGTTTTTCCTTTCTCTTCCACCCTTTCTGGCATCGACTCTTCTCTGGCTTCTGGAGTTGACTTCCCTTGCTCCGCTTCTTCTATAGGTAAATCCTGAGGGGCTTCCCCTACTGATTTCTCTATTTCTGGATCTATCCCCCTAAACCTGTTTGATGTCACTGTCTCTGGTTGGTTTCCTTGCTCCTTGGATTGAGAAGGGTTTGTCTTTTCATTCCTTGGGCCTTTTGCCTTGGATGAGGCTCTTCCTCTTCTGGGCTATTGACACCCTTCTCCATTGTCTTTCTCCTTATTTGGGTCTTTATGGAAGTTTCGCTGAAAGTGGCCGTACTCATGACAACCCCTACATTTGAACGTAAGTTGTTCATAATCAATATTTTGGTAATGCTGCCAGTCTCCAAACTTTAACTTGATTTCCTTTGGGATACCTACCTCTAGATCCACTTCCACACAAATGTGTGCACAGGAGTATTGGTCCTTGGGGTCCGCTCTGTCGATATAATGACCGAGCCCATTTTCGATTGCCTAGAGTGAAGTGGGATTCCAACAATGGATTGGGAGGTTTGGGAGTCTTACCCAGACTGGATGTCCTTGGGTACTTCCACCGCTGGATCAAATCTTGGCGTCCAACGGTTTAGGTAGAGCCCTTGAGTTCCCATGAAATAAGTTATGTTTCTGAAGATGAGATCTCGGTCTTCTTGTGAGATGAATTTGAAGATAAAGAAGCCTCTTCCAACCGCATAGAAGGTTACACTGTTTTGGATCAACGAGAACCAGTTTCTTTGGATCCAGTTGTCTGTGGACCTGGTTGAGGGCCAGAGCCCCATAAATTGTCCTACCAAACCACGATATTATAGGGAGACTGCTACACGCATAGGGTGGTCAGGGGGAAGATCAATCTCCAGAATCGAGTCGAGTTTCTTAACGAAGCTTGGGGAGCAGCTGGGGGAAGCTTCTTCCCATGGGCGACTAGAAGCTTGCGGAAGGAGTTAGCAGTGGAAGGAGGGGGTGATGGCACCCCTCCTTTGGGGGCGGCCATGGCTGCAGCAAAATCGCTCAGAAGGTTAACCCTAGGTGACCTCAGAGCGAATTAGAAACCTAAAATTTGAAGGACATTCTGAAAGATATGTTAGCAAGAGATTTTTACTTGGCTTGGTGACTGTTATTATGACATGTTTATGTATTTAGTGGTAGGATTCACTTGATCTTTATCTGGGCCTGTTATTTCCTACTTGTTTCTTTCTCCTTGTTTTTCTTTTCTTCTTCTTCTAATATTTCCCTCTCTATTGCTTCTAATTTTTCTTTTTCTCCTTTTTCATTCTCTCCCCTCAATATTTGTTCTTCTTCTATTTTTATTTTCTCTTTATATTCATCCTATTTCTCTTTTTCTAAGTCTTTCTGAGCTTTCTCTCTTGCTTCAACTGCAATTCTCTTAGCTTCTTCCTATTTCCTTTTTTTGATCTCCTCTTCTTTTTTCTTTTTTAAATTATTCTTCTTGTTATCGTCTTTTAATCTCCTCTTGTTCATATTTTTTTTTCAAGTATTCTTCTTCTCTTAGCCTAACTTATTTATGTTTTATTTTTTCCTCTTCCTATTCCTTAATCATCCCTTTTTCCTCTACCAACTATTGCTAGATCACCTCCATTTGATCATCTAATGTCATACTATGAAAAGAGGTAAATTATTTAGAATTTAGCCTATGTTGAAATTATTCCAAATCAGTGGAATTCTCATATGGGATCTCACTATCCCATTGTTTATGACTTTAGGGCCAAGTGATGGAAACCATATCTCTATTCTTTGAGAATATGCCAAATGGATCATGTCTCCTAAATTGGCCTTGGGGAAATTTGTATTTGAGAATTCCACTAGCTTGCTATCTTGCATGCTTTGCATTTTCCGACCTCATAATGTCCCAAATGAAAATTATATGGATTAAAAGTTTTATTTCACTAATCTTTTGCACATTGAATCCTTGCAAAAATGTTTGGTATGCAATTTCAATTAAGATAAGTCTATTTGGTATAAATTTGGGGAGGAGGTAAGGTGTTGCAATTAAACCATAAATCATGAGGTAGGTGCAATCTTCTTGAAGGTACCATTTCCCAATGCACTTAATTAACCTAATGGATTCTTTGGTAAGTCTTGGACATTCTTTACAAAATATTAACATGTAAAGAGGTGCTAGAAACAAGCCATTGATTCTGGCATAGTTCTTTTTATACTTATTTTCCTAAATTAGTTGGCAATAAACAATAATTGGAGGCTTAGACATATGCCAACTCCAATTTATTACAGGGAAGAGATCAGCTGCAAAAACCACATCCATCGAGTAGGATTCCATGTAAAAGGTAGGAATTGTTCCAAGTTTAGATTTTTTCTTTTGTTCCCTTTTTATCATCCTGTTTAGAGAGTGAGATATAATTTTTGCCTAACTGAAGACACTCCCAATAGTGTATGCTAAGAGAAACCAAGCATCTTTGAAGTGAGTACATTTTTTCTTTTCATACAATCTGGCTATATAATCCATTGTGTAAATATATGGGTTCCTCACCATTAGTTTTTCTAGAAAATATTTTAGATCCTCTACCCACTAACCGGTGAGTATTTTATTAGTGTCATGCTCCATATTGAATTTCTCTACAAACCTTGCTATCATATGTCTATCAATTCGTAGTAGTTCTCCAATTTTGAGGGTTGGTAGAATCCAATGCACCTCCCCTCATCATTTAATACGGTTATATTATTTACATTTTGTATGGTTATATTATTTACATATGTGTGAGATGTAATCTAATCCAACCTTCATCATTTAGTATGGTTATATTATTTACATATGTGTGAGATGTAATCTAATCCAAATCCTCCGAGAAAGGCATAATTGGGGTCTTGTTGCAACATAATGAAGGTGAGACTTCCTGATATTTATAAATACCAAATCACAAGCATTCCTCATATGGGGAGGTGAGACTTCCTGAGATTTATAAATACCAAGTCATAATCATTCTTCATATAGGGTCACTTGGATGAATATCATCAATATAATCCTCTTCATATAAGCTTCTATAAAAATCTCCCCATCTTGGAAGAGAAATCCGAGGATTATGTGTGCATCTGTATCTGTATAGATTGGTTTCATTAGTTTTGATTCTGATCTAGGTATTTGGATGATAGGGGAAAATTTTTCTTGAGTTGATTTAGTTTCTATACACCCCTATTCTCCCCGGTTTCAAGCATAGGTTGTTTTTGTTTTTTGGGTATTTATTTGAAGTTCCAGATGAAGATATCCTGAGAGGAATTATACCTGAGAAAGGAAAAATACATTTTATATTACAAAACTAACTTTCCTTACTTGCACAAAATCTATCAAGCATTTATGTTTCTAATAATCCAATCAAATGTTTGAGAAGAGAAAATAATCAATTTTTTTTATTATAAACAAAAATTATATTTTTCTAATTTACAAAATTGATGCAACAAGATTATTCATTTATCTTAGACAACTTGAAAAATAAGGTTTGTTTGAAACAAATTGATTGAGGAAATAACAATCGTCCTACACAAGAAATGCAAACAAAAAAATGCAAACAACGTTAGTGCTTCAAAACTACTACAATCAATCTGCACATGAGCTAAGAAATTGAGATTAAAATGGCAGAAGATCGAGGAATGGATACAACATTTTGATATCAAGGATACATTGGCTCCATTTCATGGTGTGAATTCACTCAAATGAACAAAGTTTAACTTCATCCCGATGAACCCAAAATGTCGTGGAACCAAACTCTTTATAGAAAAAATAAGAAATCTTTCACCATGATGATATGACATCTCCAAATAGTAATTGATGTGCAATTTCAACTTTTCAAATCGATGAAGGGTTAACACTTTATTTTTGGTAAAAGTTTCAATGATCAATGATACATACTAGACAACCCCTGTAGTGTATCAGTGTTCAAAACTCAAAATAGATTTCACATAAGTTAAAAAGTAGAGAGATCCATAATGTTTTTTGAATTTGTGCAATTTTTTTATTATAATCAGAACGTCATACAACTTGGTTTTCACCTCGATGGGAAAAAGTTCAAAAACACAATGACAAGCTTATCAACTAATTTTGCAATTTTCATTGGTGGCAATTTTAAATTTCAATCACTTTGTTTCCTTCCATGATCGATGTAATCCAAAACTTTTCCATCAACACACGTTTTTACTTTCCAAATATTGAAAAGTTAAAAGGCACACTGTTGATCGATGAAAATTTTAACTTTATGAATCAAGTGCATCAGAGTTAGTTTGAAATTTACTCTGCAATATGATCGACAAACAATTGAGCTTTTATAAAAACTCAAAGTTCAAAACAAATAAGAAACTTACCTTGTATCCTCAAGCTAAACCATCCACATACTTAGAGATTTCACCAATTATGATGGGAAATGAGGATAGTGATGGTGAGATTATTCAAAAATTATGGACACTTGATTAAGTCCTAACATTTAAGAAGGAAATTGAAGATGATATGATTTTTAATTTCATAGTGCATTGCTATTCCTTTCAACATATGATGTCTCTATTCTTTGATCATATCTTGGACAAGTATCCTCAAGAGAATTGCTCCTTAAATTCTCAATCACTACAATTTAATTCTATGCCTTATAATTTATATATCATAACATAATATTGCATTGTACCAGTAGAAATTATCCCATGAAAGACAATTAACATTAATCCTAGGTTATAGGTTTCATAGAAAATCAATTGATTGAGCTACTGTAAAAACACAGTGGTGCATTCGCCTAGGAATACACTGACATGAGAGGGACTCATCCTAATATTTGTACACATAACATATATATTAGAGATTATTTCCAACCCATTCACCAACCCTAGAGATGAACGAATCCTACTTTAAGGGGGACAGTGAAACAATAATTGTAAAAATTACTTAATGTAAATTTTAAGTATCCTATCTTAGATAGATTTTGTATTTCAACATTGGGAATTGTACCAAAAAAAATGGTAAGTGGAAAGTTTTCATTGATTACCAAGAATTTAACAGAGCCACTTTGAAACACCATATCTTCTTCCTTTCATTGATCAAGTTATAGATACATTAGTTGGTAAAAAGCTCTTTTCTTTTCTTTATGGATTTGATGGTTACAACTAGATTTAGATTGCTCTAGAAGACCGTTGAGGTCATTTCCCGCTTCTGAAATTTCTCTCCCCTTTTCTATTTTCCAAAATTATTTTCTCCCTTTCTTTTCCCTCTTCTATACTTACCCTTTTCTTTTTCCCTCCTACTATCCCTTTCTAGTTCTACACTTAGTCATATTGTTCAAACTGCGGGTTCTCTGTTAATAACCAAACATCAATATAGCATAGAAAAACCTTAGGAAAAGTACTCAACGCCTTGAAAAAGAGATAATTTCAAATAATAAGCCTCTTCAAGGGGGAAACCTCCTTTTACCCCACTTAAATGTTCAAGTACAAGATGATTCAAAACGAAAATGTCTCCTTGGTATATATAGGAGACTAGGAGGTATAATTACAACTAATGGCCTAAAGCTGACATAAATAAAATAACATTACTAATATAATATGCCCCAATTAAGGGGTAATGAGCCAATATTAGGGCTTAACATGCCCCTCCCCTTGAGACAAGTGTTGTTCGCAACACTTGAGTAACTCTGGATGCTTCTGTATAAAAGACTCATCTTCCCAAGTGGAATCTTCAGCCGAAAGTTTCCTCCATTGGATGAGACACTCTGAAATGGATCTATTCCTCAACTGCTGAATTCTTGTGTCAGTGATGGATTCAGGCTCCAATATGATTTTTCCTTCTTCGTCAAGTTCTGGAAATATAGTTTGAACTGGGATCTTGTCACCTATAACCTTCTTTAAGCATGAAACATGGAAAACTGGGTGTACTCGTGAAGATGCAGGCAACTCCAATTTGT